>JABTXL010002926.1:2087538-2104744 GCA_025134845.1 Neodon shergylaensis | reverse complement strand
AAAGAAAAGAAAAGAAAAGAAAAGAAAAGAAAAGAAAAGAAAAGAAAAGAGGAAAGAAAAGAAAAAGATCCGCAAATTTCCATTATATGAATTATGGGAGAAAAAATGCTTAGACATTATATAACTGTATTCTATAGCTTGATGCATTGTTTATTCATTACCTACTTAGGAACTGCTTTATGTGACAGCCTTCCTGAGTAAACACAGGTCAAAACTGAGTATTAGAAAATCCCAGGTAAGTAAAAGTTTCTTGGAACAATGAAGTATGTTATTTGCATTAAAGGGAGTTCAGTCAGACATTTGTGTAAAAAGCCCCTGTGCAGACATGAAGGAATTCTGTCTCCTCACTCACTTCACGGGTGACGATGCTCCTATAGAGAGACTGGCACCAACATGTGGGGAAGGGCTAATCCGAAATTATCTTCAATTCAGTCAGAAAATGTGGTTTAGTCTACACAGGCCTTTTCAGAAAGTCACTTAGACATAAGCCTTGTTTGCACTGATCTTACCTGTCATTACTGAAGCAAAAGGCTGCTGAGGATCAAAGGGACATTTCAGTCTGCCAGACTCCAAGCTGTGCATGTCTAGTTTAAATATGAGTTCCTGTGGTAAGAAACACAATGACGTTTTCAAATGTATCTCGGTCAGCAAGAACAGAGAAGATAAGAATTGGTTCCCATTCATTAACTCGATAGAAATGTACTGAGCACACAGCACACGCATCGTGCTGGGCCTTAACTCTTTCGGCGCCATTTCATCCTGCAAGACTCTATGCCAAGTTTTGTCTCCTGTTTCCAAAGAGATTCAGTAAGTGTTCAGGTTGAAGGAACACTTACTCAAAATTCATTTTACCTGCACAACTGTCAGTAAAAATACAACACAGAATACCAGTGTTTTCAAAGATTAATCAGTTTCCTTCCTGGGTGCATTGTGTATGTGTGTGTTTGTTTTAGTGTGTGCATTCATGATGGTGCTTGCACTCTTGTGTGGTCATGAATGTAGAGGCCAGACGTTATTTTAGTTATCTTCTTTAGTTGCATTCCACATCAATTTTTTAGGCAGGGTTTCCCATTGAATGTGGAGCTCAGCGATTTGGCTGGAGCGGCTGGCCAGCAAGCTCAGCTATCATACTCTCCATTTGGTCAGTGCTGGATTACAGACGCGGGCAGCATTTGTGCAGTATGCAGGTTGTAGGGACGTGAGCTTAGATCTTCATACTTTCACAACAAAAACTTTACTGGCCGAGCGATACCCTCAGCACAGGTTTAATAATTTACTTAGGCTAATAAAATCAGAACTTATCTCACTATTTAAGCCTCTCTCTCTTTCTATGTGTGTGTGTGTGACTCTATGTTTTATAGAGCAACATGTGTGGAGGTCAGAGGATAATCTCAGAGGCCAGTTCTCATTGTCACCTTGTCTGAGACAGACTGTGGGTCATGAGCATCTGAGGATACTCTTGTTTTCACTTTGGATCTCACATGAAGAAGCCTTGAGATTAGAGAGCTTCTCTGCCTGGCTACATGGGGGTGCTGGAGACCTGAACACCATTCTTCATACTTGTATAGTGATAATCTTTACCCAGTTAGTCATTTCCCGGTCTCCAAATTAATGTTTAAGAAATAAATTTGCTCTCTGGCATGGTGATGCACACCTCTTGATACACAGAGAATTTTATAATACTTTGTCTCAGAAACAAAATCAAACTACCTTGTCTCAAAACAAACAAAACAAACAACCCCCTCCCAAGAATTTGCTTTGTAGTATATGCATTTCAGGATGCTAATTACTGTTAGTTTAACTAAACATTCTTATGATACCAGATTATCGAAGACTGCTGACTTTTAAAAATGCTTAATGACATACAAGTGTTCTCAAATCGACAGTGAATTTTCAGAGATGTTAACACATGTGGGGGAAAAATCCTGTTGTAGTATTTTTGCTATTGCGAAAACACTACTCATGGAAGACACATAGTTATTTTGGCGGAAGCTTTTGTTTTTATAATAGTGGCCACAGACAGAATGACATTGGCAGACTTTTGATATTCAGAAGAAAAATCATCGTATGTAGAACGTTCCAAGGAAAATACGCATGCATAATGAACACAACCCCATGCTCCCTAGTGTCCTGTAACAATGACAGCACCACCTTCCAGCAGCTAGGGAGATGACTCAGCCAGTGTAGTCAGAGAAACCCAAACTGCAAGCATTGTGGGAGCATATCATTGTTACAGCAGGACACTCTTTCATCAAGAAAGAAACACACACTGCTATTTTAGTGAAAACAAGCAATGAAGTGAAAGGGACAGAAGACACCAGGTTAATTCCTGAATTACGTTGTCATTTTTTTTTTGAGAGCTCTGTCTATTCTTTTGAACAAGGCTAATAGGAACTATTGTCTCACCCAAAAGTAGTTGCAGCAATTTAAATGACACTGGCTAGCAACTGCTATTTAATAAATTACAGCAGGCAGGTTTTAATGCAAATAATGACACGCAATAGTTGAAAGGGTATTAATGAAGATATGAGCACTTGCTCACATCGTCTACTGAATACTCGCCCCGAATCAGCAGTGTAACTACACTAATAAACCCAGCTTTGCATATGGAAACATCAGGGCAGTAGGGCTATGTACTTGGCTATGGCTAGTAACTAATACAGTCTCATGGATTTAAAAATTTCCTGGGTGCATAGTCAAAATGTGATCATGAGATATGATCAGACCCGACAGCCTTTATCTGAAGTCGCCTAAGGAAAAGCGAGAGTGACATGGTTAAATGTCCCAGCAAGAATGCACTTAAGCTTCCCAGCTGTGACTAGGGAGTGCCTGCGGGACAGGGGGAGACTGCAGATAGTGGCCATCCCAGATGTTTACTCATCATTAAAAGCACATTATTTTCCACTGGCTAAACAGACCTATTTGTTGTAATCTCTTCGAGAAGTACATGGCAAGGGAGCAAGTCTTTCTGAACCAACTCCAAGAAGAGAAAATGATATTAACTGATGAATTAATACTTTTTCCAAGACTACATGGTTTGCACTAGATTCTCAGTTTCTAAACTGCCATTCTGTAGGTTATACTTCACACAATCCATTTAATTTAATTAATTATGAAAATGCACCTCTTTGGACTGCACAGACAGAAATAATGTTAGCTGCTGGAAGAGGACTCCTCTGTCAAGATGGCACAATGGCAGGAAGGTTGCAAAGCTTGACAAGAGTGCTTTCCTCAGCACTCACCTTATGGAAAGACCCAGCCCTTTCCCCTAACGTTGACCTTTGACGTCTACACATGCTCCACAGTACATAAGTGGCACAAAACCGTGCCCACTCATAGAGATTTAAATGCAATTAAATATTTAAAGAAAAAAAAAACACTGTTAAGGAAGTAAACAGATAATAGGCTGACATGAAATGATTAAGTATCAGCATACATCCATTTGAAGATGAGCTGTTTCACCCAAAAGGGGCATCCTTTATTTCCAATTTCCTTTTCTTCTTTCCTTCCTTCCTTCCTTCCTTCCTTCCTTCCTTCCTTCCTTCCTTCCTTCCTTCCTTCCTTCCTTCCTTTCTTCCTTCCTTTCTTCCTTTTCTTTTTTTCCCTCTTTCTCTTATTCTTTCTTTGTGTCTTTCTTCTCTCTCTCTCTCTTTCTCTCTCTCCTTGTTTCTTTCTTGTTTTTAAAATTGAAGCTGATTTCATCTAGCCAGGCTGACCTTGAACTGCATATGGAGTCCTGACTAGTTTTGAAGCCCTCTAACCCTCCTACCTTTATCTCCCCAACTACTAGCATTGTAGGTGTACACCACAATGCTAGGCAAACACAGTTAACAGATAGCCATCAAAACATTCTATATGTAATAGAACATCAATATAATTTTATGTACTATATATTATGATATACTTACAGTAATATATATTATTTCACAAATTGCATATATATGCATATACATATACTTAAGAGTAGTTTGTTTTCTCAGTGAAACTCCCTTGGAGGAAACTATATTTTCCGTTGCAAGTGGTTATCAGTTGGAGATAGCTTCTGGGTTAGGGGTGCAGTCAAGTGTCCATTTCTCTTTTCAGCTCTAGGAGCTTAACTGGTGCAGATCTGTTCAGGTCTTGGCTGCCTCAGTCTCTGTGAGATCGTATGTGTGGGATGATGTTGTCAATAACTTTTATTTGATACTTAAAATAACTCTCTATTCACTTGCCCTTCTTGTTATCACATGCTACTGAATCAGCAAAATCTTAAATATTTCTACCATGTGCACAAAACTATGGAGCTGGTAAACAGTGAAACTTGAGTCTTAAATCTACTCTTTGAAGCTGTTGACAGCTGCCTTGACCTCTCTTCTGAGGTAAGAGCTACAGTAAGCCCCTTGGAGTAACATGGTTAAATGCAGTATGTGCAATTACTAACTCAGCACTTTCCCCAAAAGCTTGTTACAGTTCTTATAGCACTAAATAGTGTTACCTTCCCATCCCTTCCAACTCCTCAGTGTTCATCTTAACTTTCCCTTTCTTCCTTTCATTGTGGCAGACACTGACTGGCTGGCCCCAGTGGGGTTTTTCCTCTAGCCCTTTCCATACATTCTTCCCTCTTCTCATTTTCTCTCCAAGTAAGCTGGTCTATTTGAAATGGAAAGGGTCTGTAAACTTTTATAAATAAAATGTCTTGAAATGAATGATACATAAACATAGTGATCCATAATGAAGCAGGTTGCCTGTTCTCCAGATCAGCTCAAAGTACCGAGTCTCTATCCCTCTACTCTCAGCATGCTCTTATTCTGAAAACTCATAAATTGGACTGCCCAGACCTTCTTGATAAGTCTCTAGCTAAGTAATTAGCTCTATCCAAATTCCCTTCAAGGGAGCTTGACTTTAAGAGTTACAGAGCACTGTTTGCTTCCCTGGCAAGTTGTGAGTTTGGCCTTTAGCCTCAGGCCTAAATCCACACACATATAATTATACCCTTTGCTACTGTTATATATTGCCCTTCATCAGAGCCAGGCTACAGAGCATTACACCGGCAACAAAGAATGATAGATTCCGTTGCCAACTCTCTGAGGGGTTCAGAATTAAACTATCATGGTTGCTTTACTTTCAAGCAGTTGAGTCAAGCCTAGTTAGACAGTCGGTTAGAGGAGTCTGGTTAGTTAGGCTGGTTAGATGCGTGGGTTAGAGAAGAAAATCTGTCTGGCCACAGTTGGAGGTTTGACCTGGGCATGCATCCGCTAAGTTAACATAAAGAAACCTTTTTGTAAGCCCAGACTTTGCTCTCAAGCACAAAGACTGAAAATGCATAAGGTTATACACAGGAAATACGTGCATAAGCATGAGAATAGTGCCTACAAAGAAACAGTATAGAATACACGACCAAAGCTCAACTGGTCATGATGGCTTTGAACAGACACTGTCTTGGTTCAACTCATTGCTGTCCTGTTTATGATAGACCAAGAAAAATCATTTTTACTAACGTGTATATTAGGGATTACAATGGCTCTAATCTCTGTTGCTGAAATTCCAAAGTGTAAAAAAATGCATGTAGTACACATGACAATCTATGACACTTGAAAAAATTCATTTTGGTTGAAATTCTGAAATCTGCATGCTTCTCATTTATTAGAAATGCTCATCAATAGTTGGAATAAATTAATCTTAACTAAATACATCTTTTATTTCCATCCCATTAGTTTAGCCCAGAAAATTCAATGACTTCAGTGTGAGTGAATGTTTACATAAAACCAAGAAAACTACTGATATTCATTTAGAGTCCATTGTTAACACATATATCAGCCAGTACATATCTCAAGAACATTATAATTATTTATAATTATAATTTTTTAATTATATAATTAAATTAATTTTAATTATATAATTAAAATATAATTATAATTTTTTAAAATATATTTATAATTATTTATAATATATAATTACACTATAAGATCATATGTGTAAAATGTATTTTCATAGCATTGTAATTTATAAACATATGTGTAAATGTGTATACAAATACTATTAGAAGAAAAACTGAAAGTACATGTGTTGTTCATAAAAACAATTGTTTATAATAGTTTATATTGCAAATTTTACTTCTCTCATTAAAACAGGTTTGATAGAAAACAGTATAATTTATAAAATGTTTAGAAACATGAAGTCTTATATAACTCATGTTATATTTACTTAGACATGTACAATTTGTGCTATAGACATTGTAGTAAATTGTATTTTCTATTGTTTCATGTTGTCAGGGTTTCTGTCCTGCCCGGTTCCCATAATCATTAAGTCCCAAAGAAATCACACAGAGGTCTATATTAGTTGTAAACTGACTGGCCCATTAGCTCAGGCTTCTTATTAACTCTTATAACTTATATAGCCCACTATTCTTGCCTATGTTAGCCACATGGCTCGGTACCTTTTTCTGCAAGGCAGTCACATCTTCCTTCTTCTGTGGTTGGGTCAGGACTGCAGAAGAATGGGCTTCCTTCTTCCCAGAATTCTCCTGTCCTCATTGACCCGCCACTACTTCCTGTCTGGTTGTCCCACCTATACTTCCTGCCTGGCTACTGGCCAATCAGTGTTTATTTAAAATATAATTGACAGAACACAGACCACCATCCCACATCAGTTTCATTACCTCCTTGTTGAGTCCAAGATCAATATATCCACATAGTGGATGAAATGCTCCAGTTCCACACACATAAATGTGAGTCTTATTATAGGGTTGAAGTACTCGGATGAAATTCGCACATTCTGTCTATTGGGTATAAAAAAGAAAACCATTAGTATATGGCTAATGGACAATGCTTCATTTTCCTTGTTTTAAGAATGTAACAATTATCTAAAATAAGGAAAATATAGAAAGATTTATGAAAACAGTAGGACTATTTGACTTGAAAAATGGAAGGCAATATAGAAATTGTGGCTAAAGGAGTAGTATTGAAAAGTCTTAAATTTATATTTTGCAGCTAACTAAAATGTTGAGACATAGATCTCTATAGCTGTGTCCAGTGAAACCCAGAGAATGGATATAAACAGACTGGGTATGACACAAACTATCAAAGAGCACAACATCTCTCCTGTTCTGCTGCAAACACAAAACCTAGCCCCTGCAGGTCTTACTATCCAGCATTCCAACTGTCCAAAGCCCAGCAAACAAAACAGTGGACATACTACATCTGTGTTCCTACCATAAAGTCCCCTTTATTTTAAAACTGGAAAGTCTTTTAAATCAGGTTACCTCATGCTGTTTCTTTCCTCCTGAACATTTTTATTCCAGCAGAATTTTTAAGATTCACATTCATGTTTTTCACATGTTTATATCTAAACATTTCTTTCCATTTTTACTATCTTTATTTTCTATAATTGATTTACTAGTAAATATCGATTCTCTGTTTTTTCTTAGAATATTCATTCAGTTTATTAAAGAACATATTAGGTTTACCTACTATAAGTGAACCTTTAGCTCTATAAAATTTTTGTGAGCAATTTATTTTTTCTTTAATCTGAGATAGAAAATCTCACAGTGTAGCCGAGGCCAGTGAGGAACTGAATAAGGCTCCCCTTAAGTTCAGGGTAGCCCCCAGGCTTAGACTGCCCAAGACTGGGATTCGGGGTGAAAATCCTATCCCTAAATGGAAACAATTGCTGAGCCATGAATGCATGCTTCAGGACCCCGCAGATCCACAGAACTTTCACAACCACTCTAGACATTTATCCTGTATACATGGCAGACAAATGTTCACTTATAAAGTAGGAAGCTGAGGAAAAGTCTAGTTTCTCCATTCCTGACTGGCCAGGGACTCCTCACCAATAAAACAAGGTCACTCCTGGACAGTGGGAGATCCTACTGACTACAGACGTTCCCAGAATCCGTATCTCATGGCTCACAACTGATAGAGTGCCCCAGTTTTAATAAAGTATTCATACAAGATTACAGACAGCCTCGACCTTGCCCAACTACTAGTCTTTATCCCAGGAAGGAAATTCTGTCCTGTTTTAGGCAAATAATTTCCATAAGAAGAGGCTGCAGGAGAGACATGTGGACCCTAAAGACTGTAACATTTCTCCATTATTAAGCTCATCACCACTATTTAGGGTCACCACCAGCTTTTACTCCTGGAAGACTCCTCAGTTTCCCTGTGAGAGAGGCTGCCTTCTGTTTCATGTGCTGATAAACAGTCCCCACCTGTTGAAGGTCAGACACCTATGTAGTTCTGTCCCTACCCGGCCATAGAAATCCACAACTGCTTATAACTCCAGCTCCAGGTGGTCTGACACCCTCTTCTGGCTGCCATAGGCAACTGCACACACATAGTGAACATACAGAAAAGCAAGCACACATGCAAACACATAAAATAAAAAATCTTATTTACAAAAACCAAAAGAGGGAAGTTGTGGTTTGTACCTGGCATGCCTGTACTAGGATGCCAAATTCAGGAGGATGAATTCGGAAAGAAAAAATACCAACGGTTTAGAACAATGGAGGCAAAGAAATAGGAAAAAAAGCCAACACAAAAATGTAAAATGATTTGCGATCACTACATAAAATTTAAGCATGGCATCCAGGTAGGAAGGGAGGTTTACACATCCCCAGCTTTTACTTAGCTTCTGCGTGTCCATCATGCTATTTGGTCTTTGTTTCTGCACCAGCAAGGGTACAGAACCTGAGATGAAAGCCATCTGGCTAGAATAAGACAGTCAAGCTCACTGTCAGTCATTGAAGCGCCCTATCAAAGACAGTCAAGCTCACTGCCAGTCATTGAAGCGCCCTATCAAATGCTTCATTTTGCCACATGGTCATTGGATTTACATGTCAGTATTGAAGGATCTTAAAGAGATAACTGCATAATAATTAAGTCAGCTCCCTTCCAGGTATAGACTATAAAATCTGGATGGTATGGGTCTATGTGAGGCAGCACTGTTTAAAAAGGCAACTAGGGGTAAGCAGTTTAACATACAGTTTAAGATGTGTATGTGGTATTTTAATAATTACAGAACAACAACCACATATCCACAAACATATCTAGATTGTGCCCCATCATCGCCTTTTCTGGGAGTCGTTTTGGGATTAACACTCTGGCTAAATTGACATTAGTTCAACAAAGCATGTTTGAGTTTGGAATTATCTGCTAGAGGTCAGAAAATGTCACCCCTGAAGTGTTGTGATTGTGTGTGTGTGTGTGTGTGTTTGTGAGTGGGGGGATGTTGGAAGAGGGCCTTTCTCTAAGGACAGTATTGGTTGCCAAAGGGAAGGAAGGCTGTGATTAGATTATAAAAAGATAAGATCTATGATTTTGCATTTTGCCCAGAGCAGACATTTAAGGCAAACAATCTTTATGGAATGTACTCTACAATGGCCTTTTAATTAATGTCTTCATGTTTATAAATCTCAGAATTTATGTACTGCTTTCTTCTTATGCACAAAGTTTCAAAGCTTTGTTTAAGTGGCATGATTAATAATTAACTTGGTTTAATTCACTCAGTGACTTGCTAGGCTATTGATGGTGGCATAATTCTCTGGGGCATGAAGAAAGATAACTTTGAGAAGCAGTTTTCTAAACTTTCTCTGAACCGGCTAGTTTGTCAGTCACTGCTCACAATGGCAGTTGTTGCATTTGAATGATATAGTTTATTGGATTTCTCCTGTTTTCTTTATTCCTCGCATCTAATTTTCCTTTCACTCATAACAACCTTCCCTGACTAGAAAGTGTGTTTGTGATAAGGAATTTATAAGTAATAATCACTAAATTATTTATTATTATTATATTAATATCATTTTTATACTTACTTATTTTATCCATTCAAGTGTAATGTATGCGTGTGTGAGTGCTAATATGAACTGCATTCCTATGGCCACTGTCCATGTGCGTTGGTCAGAGAACAGATCATTGGTTGTGTTCTCTTCTCTCATCATATGGGTTTTGGGGACTGAACTTAGGTCCTCACTCTCACTTGATAAAAAGCACTTTTTCCTATTGGGCCAATTCACCAGTGCAATGGAAATTTCCTAATTATCTCAAGTAATACTGCAACTTTTAAGATGTTGCACCTTATATGCATCCATATAAGAGTTAAATAAATGTAAAATTAAATTAAAATTCACAGAATAGCCTGGTGATAAAAATTTAAAATTTTGTTTTCTATTCAGTTACTAAACAGAAATAACAAACCAGAGGTACTTAGAATCTTGATGCCAAAATTAAATGTAGTGCAGCTAAATGTGTAATTTTAACAACTAAAATATATTAAACTGAGACATCTATATGAGCTATTGGAAGACACTCATGGTTGAGAAATCCTTTATGTGTTTAGCTCTATTTTGGCAGTGCCTGGAATTGAACCCCAAAGTTAGGAGAAACTTGAGATGATACAGAAATGTTGTATCACTGAGTATTTCCCAAGTTACTTAAGGTTTGGTTTTATCTTTGGATTTTACACCATATTGTGACAATAAATTCTTTTACTTTTGTTTTCCTTAAGTGGTTTGTTATATTGTGCTTTTTTAAATTTTCATTTTGAGACTGAACTTTATGTATGTCAAGCAGACTTTAAACTTGCCATATGAATTGTGGAGTGTCCTCAGTCTCCCAAGTGTGGAGATTAAAAACATGGTTAACCACATCTGCTAGTAATCTCCTACAACCTTGTGATCATTCCCCAGATAAATTTTTAAGATGAAACCTTATATGCAAAGAAGTTCTTAGGCTTCAAAATAATTAAAAATATTTAAGTAAATTCCAACTAAATAAAATAAGATTCAAATACATATTTTTGTTTAAAAACAAAATCTATCAATGTAAATATCTATTAAGAAAATAATCTGTTATAGTAAAAGAACAAAGGAAAACATTTTTAAAGGAAAAAATTACAGATATACCTTTGTCAATATTTAAAATCTAGACCTCAAGATAACTGCTTGTGGTGGTTTGGGGAAGCACAGCCTCCCATAGACTCATGTGTTTGAGTGTTTGGCCCATAGAAAGTGGCACTATTAGAAGGTATGGCCTTGTTGGAGTAGGTGTGGCTTTATTGAAGGAAGTGTGTCACTGTGGGGGCAGGCTCAGAGAACTCAATATGTTCAAGTCACACCCAGGGATACACAGTGTCCTTCTACTGCCTGAATATCAAGAAGTGGTACTCTCAACTACTTCCCAGCACCATGTTTTCCTGCATGCTATCATGTTTTTCACCATGATGATAATGCAGTAAGCCTCTGAAACTGTATGTAACCCCAATTAAATGTTTTTCTTTATAAGAGTTGCCATGGTCACGGTGTCTCTTCATAGAAATAAAGTCCTAAGACAAGTGAATATTTTTTATGAGTGAAACTCAGTGTAAAAATAAGCATTGTAACACATTTAAGCATATAAGCACTTGTCAATAACATTAACACACATATATGTCTTTTTTTATAACTGTTAATCACCAGTAAAAAATAGCAAAACACCTTTTAACCAAGTACTGCTGCTTAGGATATATTATCAGGTTCTTTGAGGTCAGTTTCACCCCATGAACACAAGAAACTTTAAGTCCTTAATTGGTAAAAGGTGATGATCTTCTCAATACTGATATGTGAGAATTCTAACATGTAAGATCATTTGTAACAGGAAATACTGAGAATGGCCAATGATATAATAATAGAACATTCATGAGATGATGTGGCAAGGATTGCAGAGCTGCTTTTGAATTTTTTGATAAGGAAAAGGCTCTGGTACTCTGGGAAGTAATAAAAAACTGTTAGAAAAAAATATGTATGCAGTAATTTCATCCTGAAAATTAGAAAATATGCTTCAAGAATGCACACATTGCAATGTCACCTGATGCCCCAGCTAGTGACTCCAGGTGAGAAACACATTATTAAAGTGACCCTTCATTGTCTCACACATAACATATTAAACTTTTACAACAAACACATTTAGCTTTATGCTTTCTTAGAAAGTAGAAGAATATAGAACTGCAGAATTTCATAGCAGGAAGCTATTTTTTTCCTGTATATAATGTTTCACTGTCAAAGCTGGCATCTCTGTAGCTAAACAAACAGATAGCCCAGGCTAACCTCACCTTTGCTTCCTTTTGCCTATACCAAGCAGTTTAATTCAAGCTTTATAAACAAAACTAAATCATTTTCTTTATGTCTTTCTTTTAGCACCCTTCTTTAAAACAATGTCAGCCCTTTTCTGCCATTCTTCCCTTCCTTGGGTTAAACTGAATGACTGTTTTAGGGAGTATAATAGTTCCCACCCCACCTCCCTTCTTCCACCATCCCAACTAGTTAACTTTTGTTAGAGTGAATAATTCACTACTTTGTAGTTATATAGTACCTCTTTGTAAATGAAAAGTCTTTCCAAACACTTGTTAATCCCAAACATGTTCTTAGAAAGTGGGTAAAAATTACTAGAAAGGAGGGAAAGAGAAGGTCATGTAGAGGCAAGAAGTCAATGAAACCAAAGACTTGCCTGTTTTCTGTTGATCAGAATCAATGCAATACTGTTTGAAATGAAGATCAATGTTATGGTAATATTAAAAAGAGACATGACTTGGAAAAAAAGATTGTTGACCTATCATGTAGATTTTATGGTGTTAGGAGCACAGAGGATGTGCCCAGATTTCTGGCTTCGGTTTCTGGTTTCAAGTGTGTAGTACTGAATGAACCATTTGCTTTTGGTGGGTCTAGTCTTTTCATCAGAAAATGAGGTTAAATGAAATTATAACTATCGGCATAGGAAGTAGTTCTTTAAATAAGGTAACTGGTATAAAACTGACAGTCATTATCAGTAACTCTAAAAGAGAACACAGGTTTAAAAGGATGCACTAAAAACAATGAGGGTTGTGATGCAGCATCAAATTTTATAGTCCTGTGTGAAAAAGGGAAAGGCTCTGTACACCTCCAATCCACGGTTAGCAGTGGACAAGCGTAAAAGTTAAAAGCGATTACCAGCTCACAATTGTGGGCTCAAGGACAGAACATCCAGAGAAGTTAATCCCCCCTTGTCTTAACTGAACAAGGAAGTTACTGTGTAACTTAGTGAACAGACTGATGGGAAAATGTTCTCACAATGCAATTTAGTTCCACCTCCTGACATTCATGGTTTATACTTCCTCTAACTTATGGGAAAACTGACATTAACTTAGCTCTCTTCCCTTACTTCTTTATCAAGTACTAAACATAGATGATTCACAAAACATAAAATTATTCTCAGGATGTCAGCCATACCACTACTGCTTATTTGACAAATAATTTTGAAAACTGTTGTTACCAAATTATTTTATGCCCACAAGTTCAATGAGAAATTGATTTCTTTCTTCATCCATGGGCATCATCTCAGTGTGGAGATATTGAGCAGGGTGAAGCCCTTCATGGCACAGGAGGAAGAAAAATATATCCAGAAGTCCCATCCCCTGTTCACTATAATAATCTGTACAGAGAATGCCAGTTTAGTAATAGAAGTAGCAGACAATGTTATTATTCAATAAAAGAGAATATAAAAATTTACTGCACTGTTAGTGTCCAATTTGAGGAGGTCACTTTAAAGTTTCATACTTACATTTGGATCTTTTCCAGCTAATTTACATAATTCCACTCGTTCTTTTGCAGCAGGCCAATAAATCTGAAAGAAAATTTAAAGGTAGATTAGAACAAGCACATTAAAAACATCTAATTCTGATTTGAAAAGAGACTAAGTAATACTGAATAATAAACGTCAACTGCACCTTGGAGTCCAAACATAAATATTTTCCAAAACCCCTCTGAAAATCTTTCTAAATTAAAACTGCAATTTTCATGGTTTTAATGATGTAGTAGCAAATAACTTATTTTCAAAGGCATGTATGCTCTTTTGCGATGTCAATACAACTTTGAGGTAATATTTGTTAAATTCATCATGCTTTTCTGGGTTTCTCTGAGTGTAGAAATGTATGGTGAGATGGCAGAAACAGTTCTCTGTCATTCACACAAGCTTCTACTCCAACCAAAATATTAGAGTCAATTTGCTCACCACACTTAGCATGCATAGAGTACAGACATATCTGGAAAGAAGCTAAATATTTTAGAATTATATCTTATTTAAATATCACAATATCCCTAAAAATAGATATACTTCCCTTCTTCATTTTCATATCAGAAAACTTAATCACATAGAAATGAAATAAAACATAAAATCCACAAAAATAAATCATGATAATCTGACCCAAATTTGATTTCACCAAATCTGAGAATCTTAATAACTATGTAGCAAACATGGCTTTGGCAAAGGACCGAGGTGAAGAGCATCCTCCCCTTTGGTGAGCAGCACTAAATTATATTTCAGAAAATATTTTACACATTTATTGATTATCTGTTTCTTTTATTTTTAAACAGCTTTCAAATTATGTAAGGATGCAAAATTCAAACAGTTATGGTAGTCCATTATAGCTTATAGAAAATAACCCCTGTTAGCTGTGGGCAAGAAGAAACAGATTACACACTCAAGGGAGAGATGACACACGTTTTATTCGTATCCAGACTCTTTTATCGTGTTTCACACTGATGCAGGAAAACATTTTAATGACTGAAGGAAAGGCATACTCTATGGTATTGTGATGAAGGGCCTGGTTAAACCAGAAGAATACAAAGCATTTAGATATCGCCAGTGTTTCATGGTATGATCTTCATAATGTGATCTGGAGTATAGTATCTCTGAGCCAAGAAAAACAGAAAATGCCACCCAAACCCATTTTTAATGGACAAATACAGTGAAGTAATGAAATCTCAAGACAAAGAAAGTCTGCTATATTTAGAGAACATTTCGGTAATCTACAAATCAGTGGTGTATGCAAAACAATGGGCGAGCAAACAGTGCACTTAGGTGATGAACCCACCTGGAAGTGTGAGCCACAACAAGATTCAGAAATGCCATTTACTCAGTATTGTCCAGCCATAAATAAAGGACATTGAGCCTATAATTTGTGATCCTAGAGAAGCTAAATAAGAAGGTGAACTCAAAGAAAAACATATAGTCATCCTCCTGGATATGGAATGTAGACAAGATTGCCGGGCAAAAACTGGGAATTTGGGGGTGGGGTGGGATGGGGAAAGGGGAAATGGGGAGAGAAAAGTGAGAAGGGGAGGATGGGGGAGCTTGGGGGAATGGGATGGTTGGGATAAAAGAAGGGTGGATATGGGAACAGGGAAGTATATATCCTAATTAAGGGAGCCATCTTAGGGTTGGCAAGAGACTTGACTCTAGAGGGGCTCGCAGGTGTCCAGGGAGATGTCCCCAGCTAGTTCCTTGGACAACTGATGAGAGGGAACCTGAAATGACCCTATCCTATAGCCATACTGATGAATATATTGCATACCACCATATAACCTTCATCTGGCAATGGATGGAGATAGAGACAGCGACCCACACTGGAACACCGGACTGAGCTCCAAAGGTCCAAATGAGGAGCAGAAGGAGGGAGAACATGAGCAAGGAAGTCAGGACCACGAGGGGTGCACCCAACCACTGAGACAGTGTGGCTGATCTATTGGGAGCTCACCAAGGCCAGCTGGACTGGGACTGAAAAAGCATGGGATAAAACCGGACACTCTGAACATGGAGGGCAATGAGGGCTGATGAGAAGCCAAGGACAATGGCACGGGGTTTTGATCCTACTTCAAGTTCTGGCTTTGTGGGAGCCTAGCCAGTTTGGATGTTCACCTTCCTAGACATGGACGGAGGGGGGAGGACCTTGGACTTTCCACAGGGCAGGGAACCCTGACTGCTCTTTGGACTGGAGAGGGAGGGGGAGAGGAGTGGGAGGAGAGAGAGGGAAATGGGAGGCTGGGAGGAGGCGAAAACTTTTTTTTTTCTTTTTCTCAATAAAAAATTAAAAAAAATAAATAAATATATTATATATTTATATAAATATATATATATAAAGATATGCTATTTTTACTGTGCTTATAAGTGAACTTTTCTTTTACCTGTCTTGTACTTATTAGAATCGATGCTTATATATTTGAATAATCTATTTAAAGCTGGCATTTAGAAAAGAGTCATCTGTAACTACTGATCCTATTGTTAAGGACTCAATAAAGCTGAGATTTGGCTTTGTGCCACCACATCAGCTCCTTGTGAACGGTTAATTAATAAATACCCTAAGGAAAAGAAATATCCTTAATCCAGTCTATATAAACTTAATGACAGAGAAGTACTTACATATATATCCTAATAGAGTACACTGAACACACATAATCACATAGAAACTTTGAAATGAAATTTAATGTGTGTACATACACATAAACTAACACTCTGATATTTATATGTTTGTGGATGTGTCTTGTATGGTAGTGTATGCATATATCTCAGCTGATATGATGTAAGGGCAGGAGGATAGACTACATAGACAATTTGAGCTCAACCAAGACTAGAGATCAGAGAGAGAGAGAAAATGATAATAAATATTGATATAGTCTCAATTTTAACATTTTTATATCTAAGTTCAAGATAATCTTAAATAAAATAAGTAATTCAGTAGGTATATATCAAAACAGCCCATTTAATAGAATCATGTTTAGGATATAGTAGTATATTATCTATAAAAATCAGTTCTTTTATCATTTGGTAATGTGAATGGCTTTGAAACACTGGGTATCAGTATTCTTATGGCTCTCTAATTTTATTAGTAATAAGATATTGTGTATGTCTTCTTGTACTTAGTATCTCAGACATAATCCTAGCATAGTAAAAGTTACATTGAACAGGCTAAAACAAAGCACACATGCCTGTTTTACAAATTGGTGGCGCTCATAGAAAGTCCTTCACAGGTATTTCCTTTCATTTATCCCAGATCCACACCGAAAGCTGTGAGGTCTTTTACACCATTTCTGCGTCTTGTCCTGGGTTATTCACACAGAGCTCTAGCGTGACTTGCATTTCGTACGAAATATTTACAGCTATCATTTGTCCCAATGGTCTTTGAAACTGCAGTTTTCCTTTATATCCCTGATTGCAAATGTATATCTGACTTCTTTCTCTTCAAGACAGACAGGAAAACTCAGAGATGTTTTCTGAAACTTTAGAGCAGACGAAGAATTTTTGTCTGCTTAATTATCTTCAGTGTAACTACTGACCAAACCACCACTGAACAATTGACTTTAACTTCAGTGGTAATTCTTATACATCTATTTGATAATAGAAACTGTCAAACAGAAGCAAGGAAATTTACAGTCTTGACTTAA
>JABTXL010002926.1:2056741-2087528 GCA_025134845.1 Neodon shergylaensis | reverse complement strand
ACTTAAGAAAGATAAAATTTTAAAACAACTATAAACAAGTACCCTTATTCTAAAATATACTGACTTAAACATCTGAAGTCACTTTGTCTATCTAACCTTTAAAATATTTAATAATTAATCATTTTCAATGTATTTTATGCTATTTAGAGGGACTCAAATACTGATGTGTAAAATATTTATTTAGTTTCTATGTTATATTTATATATAGATTGTTAACATGAAGAAAGATTATTCTTATTAAGCAAAAATTATCTTTTATACCTCCTTATGTCCACTCATAACTCACTAAATTATGTTTAAGTATATTTTAAAAGAGATATGCTAATAACTTCACATATAAACTTGAAAATATGACCCATGCTTTAGTTGTATAAATATGATTTTTTAACAATAGTTTAGTTTTAAATTTCTTGAGTATTCATTGAATGTTGAAAAAAATTGTCAAGGAACTTACAAATAAAATACTACAATTATTGCTTCATTCATGAATTATGAAATTCATTTGTATCATTTATTTACAACTCATATAATTCATTTAGAGTTGTCATTTTCTAAGGTGAAAATGTCACAGAGTTTATTTTGAAGTAGTTAATGTTAGGGAAATTACAGAAACATTCAAATAATGATAAGTCCTTATAACAACATCCAGAGGAAATCCTAATTATATCTGCTTCTTGTTTCATCTTTGAGAGACACTTTAATTGACTCAAGTTAGCAAGCACAAGTTTCGTCCAATGTCCTTTGCCCTAATTCAGAGATGCCAAAAGACTAAATAGGACACCAGAGAAAAACTTGCAATGTGTTCATAAAACCTAATTAAAGACAAAAATTCAGAACCCCAGAGACAGCATACATGTCTATCAACGGACATGACGCAAATGTATGATTGATTGTAACAAAGATGGGAAAATATTGAGATAATGAGATATGGTAAAGGATTTGAGCAGTAAATGGGAACAATGAAGATTATGGATCCTAAGGCAAAACTGAGGTAGACTTAAATTAATAAATTTGAAAAGCAAAATATAAGTGCTGCTGAAGGTAAAGGTTGAGTTATTACAGCTGATATAGGTGTGGATTGTTACAGATGAAAAGTCTGACTACTCAATTTTTTTTCTATCATTTTAACTTCCATATAAGTGCAGAGCTATAGGATTTCCCAGAAACCATTGCAGATCACAAGATGGATTTAGGCTTAGCTTGTCTACTGCTGCATGTCTAACCTCCTATGGATGATCTTGTTGTAGACAGCTGTCAATCTCCTAACATCTTCCCAAGAAACCTTCTTCTATGACCAGTATAGATAACTTTCCAGAAATATCACCACAATTTTGTGGAGACCCAAAAATGTGAGCGCATTTCACCTTGTCTGAAGGTCAGAGGGTTTGAGATTACTCAAAGTAGTTGACAACAACTGTGACTCCATACCCTGACCTAATGTGTTTACTTGGTGCTTTGAACATTAATATGGGCCATAGAGGTAGATCTTCTCCACCCTGACCAAAGGGCAGAGAATTCAAGCATACTTCTGTTCCTTCTTTTGAAATAGAAAGTTTGATGTAGGAAGTGACTGCCTTTAGGATACATGGCCTAGGGTGGCTTCACTGTCTAAACAACAGAATGCTTTTTTTTTTTTTTCAAGAATTAATTGACAAAATTGGCTTGATGTCTTAAAGTATTGAGGCAAGTAACGATTCTGGTTGTCCTTTGTATTATGTTAAAGCATCTTTGACTTCCTTCCTCTTTTGTACTGGGGTATAAAAGTGTATGGAAAATTAAACACGGGCAGACTCAGAATGCAAAGATGCAATTCAGGATGCAAGAGGAAGTGAACAGCCCTCCCACTACTATCCTATGTCTGTTTGTTTCTTTCTTACCTCTGTTCCTTCTTCCTAACACTTCTAATCCTCACAGCCCTACCCTGGGGCTAGGATGGCGGCAGAAGTCACCCCAAAAAGGTGGCTCTGGATGTATGGCAGCTTAACAAGGCATGGCTTGAGACACAATTTAAAATAATACAACAGCTTAAAAATACTTGTTTCCTTCTGTTTCTTCTTCATCAGCTCTTTTCTCCTCTAATCAGATGCACTGTGAAAACAGACAGCCTGACCTATTTATTCTCCTCAATACCTGCAGCATCCAGAAGAGGAGAAGAATACATGAATAGATCATCAAAAGTATATGTTGTGAGAAAGAGAGAAAAACATTAACAAACAAATTCAAAGGAATTTTAAGAAACACAATATGGCTTGATAATATTCTTTTCTTTTTCCTTTTTAGACAATTTATTTATCTATTATTTACACGGTGTTCTGCCTGCACGGTAGAAGAGGGCACCAGATCTCATTATGGATGGATTGAGTCAACATGTGGTTGCTGGGAATTGAACTCAGGGCCTCTGGAAGAGCAACCAGTGTTCTTAACCTCTGAGCCATCATCCAGCCTCGATAATATTCTTTTTATGGTTAAATTATTCTTGTCCATGTACTCCTAAAAATCTGTGTGAAATACTGTTTGCATGTTCCATTTCTTCTTCATTATTTCTGCAATTTTTCTAAACTTTATTTAAAAATATTCAAGAATCACACACCTAAATCAACCATATCCAATTTCTTTACAACTCACTGAACTACTGTGCAGTGAGAATAGTCTTTGGAATGGAATTTGTGGCACTTCACGTTAGTTCTTAGAGGTTCCGTAGTGAATATATTTTAAGCACTTATCCACCAAACCACCAACTTCCATGACTGTGGCGCGGATAACGTGTTGAGTATTATTGACATGAGCACTGGCGTGTCAAGGACCCCAGTGCCTCAGACCCATGGCATAGCAGTGCCTTCCCCTGGCTGGAATACTTACGTTGGCAGTGCATGCAGAAAATATCAACCACAGGTTTCTCCTCTCACGGCACTGCAGCCTGAGACTGCTTCTCTAAAATTAGTAGCTTGCCTCCCATCCAGCTGTATATAATGAATGGACTGAGTCCCCAGGCTGCAGCTTCGTCTCCATCAGAGCATCTTGTCCACCCAACCCCAGCTTTTCTGTAGGTTTGCCTGTAGATTCTTTAATTCCCATTTCCCCAGTCAGGTCAATCCCCAAATTGTGCAGGGTGTGGCCTATGATAGTTAGGACAAGAAAAACAGGTTCATGGCTGCTTTCCTAACGAGTCTATTACTTGAGTTCAGTCCTTGTTTGTCGCATTATTCTAAACCCTCTTTGTGCCTTTTCTTCAAGTTATACTGCTCTATTCCATTACCTTTCTGTCAGTCTATGACTTAATGACATTTGGTGACTAACGATGAACAGTGAAATGAGCACTGCTCCTTCCTACCCTGTTTATGACTTGCAATGTACACATACTAGGCACTGAAGAATTCTTTTTTTTTTGTAATTTCCTTGGAATGGGAAACACAGGCATTCTGGCTAGAGTTCTGGCAGGAGACTGGGTTGTCTGCCCGCAGTCTGACAGTCCATTACAGTGACCAGATGGGACCTGCATATCAGTGCTGAGCTAAGGGGCCAGCACATCCATGAACGAGGCAATTGTTTTACAGCTCTGATTACAGGACAGCTTGCGCTCAGTAGGCGATAGGAGATTAAATAGCATGAAACTAAGTAGGGCGTCTCATATAAAAACTTCATTTATTGTGATATCTGCGTGGATCCAAGAATTTTATGTTCCCCTAATTTCGGGTGTTAAAAAGGAAAAGTGGTGTCTTTCTTTCATCGGTAGCCACATTAGCTGAAGAGGTTATTTACTCCAGTTCTCGTCTCTGTAAATAACAGGCACACAGAGTGAACCATTGTGGTCCATGACTTTATGCAGCCACAGAGGGGTGAAGGGAATCCCAGTCAGAGGCCATTATTATTCATAAAGAATTTTTTTATTATCCTGAGCACAAGAAAAGCAGAGCAGGATCCTTTCCTATAGAACTTTGTTGTAAACTTCCCTGAGGAAAAGGAAATAACAAAAGGCCTTTTTCATGTTAGCAAAGAAAGATGAGTGCTTAAACACTCCAGAAAAACTACTAGATTTATAACTACAAACTCAGTTATTTCATGAGTGCTAAAACAATAAGGGCATGGTTTGATGAACTTTAACTATATCGAGTACTTCTGTAATTACTCAGTTTTGATAGTAAGGACAAGGAAAAAGTTACACCTTCTTTGGGATACAGAAGAAACATCTCTCATATGGATAAGTTTAGAATCAAAGAATCACTTTATAGTCTAATTAAAACTTTAATTTCTAAGAGTTTAAAGTTTTACTTAAGTAATTTATCTTTAATTTTAATTCAGTAATTCATTCTGAAAGAGTTTGGTTTTATTTGTTTGCTGTTGTTGTTCAATAACCACAAAGATAAAGATCTTAAATAACTATCAGATTTCATGTTTTACTTTAGAAAAATAAATTGCCTCGGGTTGTTAAACAAAAACAAGAAGTTCTGTGAGATTAAAGATTCATGTTGTTTTGATTCACTGTCATCACACTTAGAAATCACAGGAAAGTGTCTTTGTTTGTAAACCAGAGCACATTTATCATTTTGTCGCATTCAACCATTTCTTCCAAATGGAGAAAACTATGCTTAGATTAAAACAATACGTTTAAGATGCTTTACACAGAAAAAAATTAAGTTCTATACTGATTTTGCCTATAATCTTATAAGTAGAGTTTTCTAAGTATTGGGTTTTTGTTGGGATACAGTAAACAAGCTTCACTTTTTTCTTAAAATTGTTCTCTCTCTCTCTTTCTCTCCCCCCCTCTCTCTCTGCATGCATGTGTGTGTGTGTGCCTGTATGTGTGTGTGTATGTGTGTGCAAACTGTGTCTCACTATTTAGTTGAGTCTGACCTGCTGCACCCAGAATCCTGCTGACTTATTCTTCCTAGCAATAGAATAATAAGACTGCACAACTTGCCAACTTAAGAAATTCATTTTTCTTTTATTTATATACTTCATCTTAGCTAAAAGCCCAGGAGTCAATTCACTTTGAGTTACTACTGCATTAATTCACTGAACATTTTTTATATATTTGATTTTAAAACCTCAGTTTTAAAGAGAAAACAGTTTTAAATCAATTGGATAAAGGAATAAAGATGACTAAGCATTATTTCCAAATAAAGCAACTAATCTAATTCTGAAGATTGTTTTAAAAAATGGGTCAATATGTTTTTTGGATTCTCTGTAGACAAAATTCCCAATTACACTTTTTATGAAATCCAGCAAAAATACTACTGAAAAATCATAGGTAACAAGTTACAAAAAAGAAAACTATATTTGATAGATTCTATTAATATTTCAGAGGTTAATAACATGGCTATTAGTATTTTCTTACCCATGTGATTCCAATGGGAAGACTTCATGAATGATGTACAATAACTCTTCCATGACATTTTTGGAATTAAAACAGCATTCTTTTGAGATCTTCTTTTAGGGGTTGGATAGTATAATTTGATGATCAAAGGGAAATTTTAACTGAGGCAAAATCTTAAGTGAGGTATTGATCAAAAAAATCTTCAAAATGATAGACAAGATTCATTTAGATCATTTCATCCATGTCCAAACAATAACAGACTTGGGAACTGGAGATCTGAAATTACTGTTTCCCCTTGAGGAAGGTGTTTTCATCTGAGCAAGCTCACTCAATGCTACAAGGCCCCTCTGAGAATTTGTTAGGGACGAGTCTTGGGGATCCTCAAACAGCTCTTGGTCTTCTGCCTTCCTGTGAGCTAATGTCCGAAGGGAGAGGGCGGTAAATGACAAGGAAGATAGTGAACATGCTTATTGACCTACACATTCAGAATATGTGCAGTATGACGGCTGCCTAAGGCATCAACCAGAGCCGTGGGAAAAGGCTTCCCAAGAAATAGATAGAAGCCATGATCAAAAGTAGAATGTTGCAGGTAGCTCACAGATCTTCCTTTCTAATGCCCCCCTTCCTTTCTACGTCTCTTTCCAATAGTGGAGGCATGCTTACCCCAGTATTCTGGGAGTTATCACTCATCCTCTATAGTACTTTCCCCAGTCCAATTCCATGCAGCTTTTTGCCAACCTCTACTTCTGAGTATGCTGGCTTTCTGGGATCCTAAATCAAAAGGGGTTGTTTTCCTTCCTCTTCTCCTCCCGGCAGTTGCTGAGAATTACAACTTGTCTGCTCCCCTTGTTTTCTTTGAAAGTCAAATAAAATTGGCCTCCAGCTTAACAAAAAAGGAGGAGGAATGATATTCCTCCTTAATCAGAGAAAGACAGAAGGATAGAGAGACAGAGAGACACACTTTAAAATAATAAAAATAAATCTTGTACGGGGTTATCCATGAGGTTATCCTAGGTCTCGTTCAATCAGGTCAAGTGAAAAAGCTAGCAGTGAAGGCCCCAGTGATAGAATCTATCTCATGGCAAAGCCTCACACTGCAGAGGAAAACACAGCCACCCTTGTGCAGAGAACCCTAAAGGACATAGCTTCTTAAGAGGAAATGCACAAAATTCACTGACCTGGAAGTCTGAACAATTTGCATAACTAAACAGAATTTATTAGATATTCATTCTGTGGTCAGCCATGATGAAGTCAAAAGAGAGAAGTGAAATGAAGGGAGAAAATTAGTTTTGAATATTACTACTGAAAGTTTATGCATAGAAAGTTCCAGCTTTCCATTGCTAGTACAACTTCAAGTTGACTGTGGAGGAGGAGAAAAATGTTCATTTACAATCATCGTGACAGCTAATGTCACGTTAAACTCATTTAAAAATGCCAAGTATATCTCTGGGTGGTGGTGGCACACACGCCATTAATCCCAGCACTTGGGAGGCAGAGGCAGGTGAATCTCTGTGAGATTGCTGCCAGCCTGGTCTACAAGAGCTAGTTCTGGGGCAGTCCCCAAAGTTACAGAGAAACAGGGTCTTCGAAAAATCAATCAAACAAACAAAAAGCCAAGTATGAGCAAGGCAGTGGTGGAACCTGCCCTTAATCCCAGCACCTGGGAGGCAGAGGCAAGTGGACCTTTGTGAGTTCGAGGTCAGCCTAGTCTATAAGAGCTAGTACTAGGATAGGCTCCCAAAGCTACAGATAAACCTGACTTGAAAAAAAAAAAGCCAAGTATGGTCATTATTATAATGTCTATGCTGATCATACTTTTAAAATTATTTCTATTTTTTTATTCACTTTGAGTGTTCTAGCCAATGGAATGGTATTGTGCACATTTAGGATGGAACTCGCTTATCTCAGTCTAATCTAAATGATTTCTTACAGGCATACACAGAAATGTGTTTTCATGGTGACTTGAAATGTCATCAAGGTGAACTACTATATCCACCCCTTTATCAATCTGACACCCCAATACATCATTTATTCCCCAACAAAATATTTTTATTGATAGTTTGGAAAATTTCACATAATGCAACATGTTCTTACTGCACCATTAACAAATGGTAATAAACTGTCCATGCCAGATTGGCCACCTGTCCCAAATGCCACTGACATTCTTCTCTTTACTTTCTGACTATAGAGATGGGGTAGACTGTTGATAGCTTCGGAAGAAAATCTCAGCTCCCTTAATTTAGACAGGGAAGACTCTTAGTGGAAGAGCAAGAACCTTCATTTCTTAAACATGTTTTTCCCTATCCCCCACAAAAGAAAACAATACTTATCAAGATCTAATTTCAAACATGAGCCACATAAAATCAATCAATTTCCATTATTTCAAAAATCTCTCCTCTATTTTGAATTAACTCAATTCCAAGCATGACAGAGTTTTTCCTCCATTCTGTGTTCCTCATGTTATATATGATCTTTTTTTTTCTTTTAGATACTTAAAAATCATCTGGTGTTTTATAACTATTTTATGTCTTGCATCCTTAACTAGAATTAATGAAGTTGACGATCATGCAGACATTTATATAAAACCTGAATTTTATATTTTATTACAGTTTTCATTCTAATATCCAAAGCTCAATGGGTATAAGAAATGAAAAAAAAAAATGTGTCTTATAAAGGATAAAAGAAAAATATTCAAACTTCAGTCATCAATAAAACATTCTCATCTTTATTCCTGTAATTAACAACAGTAATTTTAGAACCTGAGATTACAAAACCCAAAACAATACAAGTAAGAATGTATGATTTAATTCTGCTAAAACTACATTCAAGGACTTCCAACCAAATGTGTTGGAAAAATTCTTTATCAACTGAATTTTGGTTATTTTAATTTTAGAAAGAATGTCACCTATATTGTAAATATTCACTGGATAAAAAATATTGTTATCAAGATACATGCAATTCTATTCTTCTATATCTTTGAATAAGAACATTTTATCCCATTGCAAGCATATTGTAGCAAAATAAAGATAATGCTAGCGCCAAGGCTACACCAGAAATGGACCATAATATGTGTAAAGCCTTTCTCCTGTTTCTATATGTTGGTCTATCTGTGAACCATTTGTGTTGTTGAAATCATCTTACATCAACTTGAGGATAACATTGACATCAAGAATATCTGACAGACAAAGAGAACTGGAAAGAACTCAGTAGAAGGTGGCAGCACCTTTTCATAGCCACTAAATTCTGGACTCTAGTATTATAAAGTAATATTTTTACTGAGATAAATATACCTGTAAAGAGGTTTTTTTTTAATATTTATTTTCGTACTACACTTCTGCTCTGCAAAGTGACCAGATGCTTAGTTATCAACCAATGGCATTACAGGGAACTGTAGGACTTGATTAAGACTACTAAGTGAGTTCAAGATCAGATTGACTTGCATAAGATCTTGGCTCACAAACTCAAAGGTGGGGAATACAGTTGAATCATAGAGAGATCAAGGCTCTTTTCCTCATCCTTCTGTCTTCCGTGTAGCCTAAAGGAAGCAGCTGCTTCCACCAGGCACTCGGGTGTAAGAGCCTGAACTGCCGTGGACCCGAACACAACTGGGTCAATAGAGTTGGAAGTGAAAATTCAAAGCTGTGCTGTATTTGGAAAAGCAAGGCAAGGCTGCCTTCATGGTGTGTAACTGTTTATAATTCTTTGATTCTTAGCTGAAACCTTCTTAATTAAATGAAATTTATGAATTGATTATTCCTCAGAAAAAAAAAACACAGAAATTAACAATTCCTAAGACAGAATGAAGAATGTGAAATAACGTTACATTTAAGGAGTATGTAAGTGGATGGGGGATGTTTTAATGGTAACACAAGATGAGGAACCTGGCATTCCTATAAACACACTGACTGCCATAGTGAATTGAACGCATAACCTGGAAGTGAGGCAAAGCTGTAGGGGGCATAAATGTGGAAGAAAAATGATTTTTTAAATTTTTAATTTCTGGTGGCCATGATGCATGGTTTGATGTGAGAAAAATAATAATATAAACGCTTGGTTGATTGATATTTTATATCACTCCTACTAGGAGGATGTAAAGCAAGATTTGCAACACCCAGTCAGGTCTGCCAACTGAGGCTCTTGTTAGAATTGTACTGTCTCTTTGCTGCTGATGTTTCCTTGTTTCCCCTCTCAGGTGCTGAATTGAAACAGTCACTAATAATCCATAAACTAATCTTCATCTCAGTGTCGGTATAACTGAACGCACACACATGGACATAAGAGCTACGTGACTGGTACAATTCTATATTCTTTCCTTGAAGTGGGGTCATTTCTAGGTGGTTCTAAATATTGATTTTGATCTAGTGTTGAAGAAAGACAAAACTCAAAGTGTATTAACTCTTTGAAAACCTGTCCCAGGAGGAGTTCACAGGCTATCCCCTTAAGAAAGGACCAATTAGGGAAAATCCCGATTAAATTATAAGACATCACATCCTTAACACATTCATACTTGCATGGAATTTTATTCAATACAGAAATAATCTTTCCTCTATAGAAACAAAAACAACACAAAAAGAGTAATGGCATGTCTTTTCTCCTAAATGTCAAACCATTTAAAAGAAAACAAAACAGTGTTTATAACATTTATTTTCTAGGTAGTGAAAATGTTCCAAAATCTAAGTTTATGTCTGCATGATTCACTACACTAGGCTTAAAAGCTAACCTGATCGAGAGTAAAGGCAGTGCAAAGGGAATCATTAAGTACTCATTTCCTAATTACTTGGTATATAACTTTGTTGTGTTTTCTGCTCTTACGGTAATCAACAAATGCCTGTGTAAATGTGAATGAGAATGGCTACGTTTCGGTAGGCACAGTCCTATTAGTATATGACGCTGACATATATATACATTGTATGACAAATTTTGCTTTCTTCAATTGAGTACTTTTCACAGACTCTTTTTTTTTTAATTTCCCTTGGGGAAATATTAACAACCAGACACTCATAACTCAATTATGTGCTGTAGATTGCTGTAACTCTAAAGAGAACAAAGGACACCTTCAGCCCTCAGAGTCCCAACATGTGTGGTTGCTTTCCACAGAGCAGTCCGGATCATTACCGAAGGGCACTGAGCCAATGCAAACCCATAGGACCAAACACTGCTGAAGTACTACTTCTCAACACTTACCAGCTACCGTGGAGTACCTTTTAGCACTGGAGTGATTTATACAAAATGAAATGGTGGAAACCTACATAAACACAAACTGTTTCCAATGCATATATGACTTTCTTATGAATTACATGTTTTAGGGAAGTACAAAGGAATTTCAGCCATGTGAAAAACCACTGATTAAATAAAATATTCAAATAATCATTTGTTACAAGAATATCAAAAGATATTTCACAACATTTACTTTATTAAATATTAGCACATTTTAAGCATGGAATATCGCCAAAAAGTTATGCTTAAAATAGTCAAAAGGAAGTTGTGCTATCACAACTTATTTTAAGCAATGATCTAATACACTCAGTTCAGATAAATGAACCTTTTCTTCCAATCCCTGAAGGCAAAGAAGAGAACAAGAACAGATTCCCTTAAAAGCATGAATTGCTTTTTGTTATTATACTAAACCAAGACATATTTGGGAAAATGCATTAAAAGTCAGATTGTATAAAAGCAAAATTGCAAAATTCAATTTTAGCTTCGTTTGTAGAAAGTGTTATCAGCTACTAAGATATTTACTGATGCCTGAGATATCACCGGATATCATCTATCTATGTCAAGGTTATGGATGCTTTTAAAATAAATTCCTGAATAAAAAATACAATCTTAAGAATTGATAGAATGTAACCACAGTATTAGAGTGGAGGCTACTCCTTAAATTCTAGCATATAACCTACTTTTATTTCATGTTACCTTAAATAATAAATACATAGACTATAGGATAAGTCTAATTCTTAAAAGACTGCTTTCCAAGTAAATGAATTAAGAGAAGTTGAGAAAAACTTCGGGAAGAGGTTTTTTCTCCCCACTTTTCTTCTAGAAACACAGCTTCCATTAATGCATCTATAGATGATTGCTTTCAAAGACACTTAGCAAGTTTGAACATTCAAAATAAAAACAAAAGCTAAAACACAACCCATTTTTCCTTATGAGATAGCAAGACATATAGAATTACTGAAAAAAAAATGATATCAAGCAAGTCTTCCATCCAAGGAAGAAAATTATATAGGGTGAGCCTGTGGAGCTTATGTATTTAAATATATGTGTACACACACATACGTGGATTTTTGCTTGCTTGTTTTTGTTTAAAAGGAAGTAGCAGTCAGAGTTGGGGAGATGATTCAGATAGTTAAGTGCATGGAGTCTGATCCCAGCAGTCATAACAGAGCATGCATCCCTAATTCCAGCACTGGCAAGGTGGACACAGAAGGATCCTTGAGGCAGGGTAGCTTACAACACTAGGAACATCCATGGGTTCCATGATATGTCTCATAAAGGTGAAGAGTGATAGAGATCTTACACATCTTCACACACATACACAGACATGAACCTGTATGCATGCACATACTCCCATAAGCATTCATCAAACTGACAATTAATTCTTAGTAGACACAGAATTTCCTCTCTTATACTAATGTACGCTAGATATGTCATGATCGTTTCCATATATTTAATCTACTCTTTTATTTTGGTGTTACTTCGGATTGGACTCAGGGCCTAATGCATGCAATGTAAGTGCAATAGCACCAAGCTTCAGATCTACAAAAATGAACAGCACAAAATACAAATCTTGTGCTGGGTTTGACGTCTGACTCCTGTAACGCCGGCCTTCTGGAGTTGAACACTGGAGGATTGCCAGAGTTGTAAGCAGACTGGACTATAAAGTTAAGAAGCTATCTCAAAGAAGCCAAACCAAGCAAGTCAAAATAGAAGAGGAACATACAAAGCAAATGTCGGTCTGTATTCAGGTGTTCACGAAACAACAATGATACATATGCAGATAAGCATTTACATGCAGACTAAAGTCTCAAGAACAAACCTTATTCATTTAACCAAACCACTGATATTTAATCATAAAATGTATTTCATACATATAAAGATCAGAGAATGGTCATTATAGGTGAATATAATAAGGTGGTTCAACGTCCCTGTAAACAGAGCTCAATACTGACTCTGATTTACCTGACTCTTACAAGCATTCTACCTTTATGAAAATAAATAAACTAACAATCACTGGTGCCTCGCAGGTTAAGAATACTTCACAAATTTTGTATTTTAAATTTTCAGTCCCTCTAAGCTTTGATATATCTAGGTTTCACTGTAGATAACAATATTTGCTAAACTCTTAGAAAATGTTAGGTGATAATACCTGAACTTTTATTTTCAGCATTGTTTATCTTGTAGGGTATATTGGAAATTTTATTTTGGATTTTAATAGGTATTTCTTTTGCAATTTTAAAAATTTAATTCAAATTTAATTGAAACTGACACTCAAAACATGACAATTTTATGAACCAGGAAAATCTCATTTCATGTTTTACACATGTAAAAATTAAGTAATATTTAAATCAGATCTAAACCTCTCTTTCTCCTCAGATATCACTTCTTTATTTTAGTAACTTTCAAAATTCCTTCCTCAACTTTATTTTTCAGATAATTTCTCACAGCTAACCTCTTAATTTTCTGAAGAGCCACCATACTGTTTTCAATAATAAGTTCTCACAGAGATCCAGCTGCCTCTGCATCTCAAGTGCTGGAATTAAAGGTGTGTGTTGTCACCACCCTGCTCATTTTCCTTTCTCAATGAAGTTCCTTTACACCTGTTGAAAGACAGATGAGTGTGGACCCATTGGTTATCTGTGATAGTTTTGTTTGTTTTTGTTCATTGGTCAATTTGTCTGTTTTTATGAAAATGCAATGGAATTTTGATGACTCTAGTTTCACAATAAATTTTGAATTCAACTTAACCTGTGAGGCACCAGTGATTATTAGTCAGGTAAGACAATGCCTCTAGTTTTCTCCTTTTCAGTAAAAAAAAATATATATATAATCCCTGATAAGATTTTAATTTCATATAACTTGTTGAGACTTAAAGTAGCCTACCATCCCACTTGAGTGTTTTCTGTGCTAATAAGAACACATAAGTCTGGGTGCTGGCTGGGCCAAACGTTCTGTGGATGTTTGTCAGACTGAGAATTCAACATAACTCCTAAATTTCTGCTCATTTTTCTGTCTGAATGATCTGTGGATTGACAGAATGGGCCATTAAACTCTCCAACAGTTTTTGAGTGGGGGTCTCACTCTTTCTTTAGTCTATTAATTTTTGCTTTACATGTATGGGTGATTTTATATTAAATGCATTCATACTTAGATGACCATTTCTTTTTGTTGAGTCAAACTGTTTGTTATGTTTCTCATTTACTACTTTCATGTAATCTCAGCTTTATCTGATGTAAGTATGGCCACCTCCATTTCCTTTTGAATTTTGTTTGCATATAATTAGATTTTCTAGTTTTAACATATTTCAGTCCATGCATTTGCTTTTAGGTAATTTGAATTTCTTATAAGGAACATATAGTTGAAACTGCCCCACATTCAATATGGCATTATATATCTTTTAAATATAGATATTATTCTCTTTAAATTTTAAGTAATTGCTAATACGCAAAATCTTTGAGTAGTCATTTTATAATTCTTTTGTGTTCACTAATACTTTCTAATATTTTTTGAGCATAGTTTCCTTAAACCTCTTAAAACTTGGTAAGTGTCAACTTGTCAGAAGAAAGATAATTGTTAGTCTTCAGAATTTGTCTTTCTTTGCTTAAACTTGTCTGGGAAGACAAGCTTATATTTCTATTTTATATAAGTTTTTTATATTTTTTCAAGCTCATAGTCACTTACACTAATTTAGCACTAGATGTTGTTTAAGTTCATGTTTGGAGTGTCTGATACTGATGAAGTGTATTGTCACTATTTTAGCATCAAAGGATAATGGACTCTTAGGCTCCCAGGTCTCTGTTCATTGTTTTGTTCAGTTGTAGCCAATGTGCTTGCTCCTTAAAATGGTAGTCCATTTCCCCATGCTTCTCCTGGGGTTTGGAGTGTCCCAGATATTTACCTTGTCCACTGTAACCAGCTTGTGGTTTTGACATTGTGGGGTTATGTCCCATTTGCTGAGAATCATCTCTGAGTTAAAAACTCCAAAAACTATGCATTGTGTATGGCCACCAATTCCATGGGACTCTATTATATCCAGAAACCATGTATGAAAACTGGACCAAAAGCTTAAATTTCTATTGATTGCCTGTTGAAATGATGCTGGACAGAATAGAACTCCAATAGATTATGGTTTCATGCCACCTCTTGATTCTATTTGATATTATTTTTCAAAAGTCTACCTGTTGACACCCTAATAAGGGTTATCAGGACCTGTCTGTAGGATAATGTTCTTATACCCTGTAAAGACTTGTCACTCATATTGACTCAATAAAATGCTGATTGGCCAATAGCCAGGAAGGAATAAAGGCAGAACAATCAGACTAAAAGAATTCTGGGAAGAGAAATGGTGGAGAGACACAGTCACAAGCTAGATGAAGAGGAAGCAAGATGAGGATATCTCACTAAGAGAAGGTGCTGTGAGACAATGATTTATCAATTGTATTGCTCTAATAAAATGCTGACTGGCCAGTAGCTAGGCAGGAAGTAGAGGTGGGGCGGACAGGCAGGAAGTCAAGGTAGGGCGATGAGAACTGGAGAATTCTGGGTAGATGAAAGAGTCAGTCACGTGGACACAGAGCAAGCAAGATGTGATTACCTTGTCTAAAAAGATACCAAGCCATATGAATAATACAGACAAGAATTATGGGCTAATATAAGTTATAAGTGTTAATAGGAAATCTGAGCAACTAGGCTAACCAGTTTATGATTAATGTAGACCTCTGTGTATTTCTTTGGAACTGAACAACTGCAGGACCTGGTGGGACAGAAACCTCTGTCAACAAGAAGGTACCAATACATATAGCTAAACATAGATAAGGATTATGGGTTAATTTAAATTGTAAGAACTGATTAATAAGGCAGAGATAATAAGCCATGCAATTTATAATATAAGCATCTGTGTGTTTCTTTGGGACTGAATGGCTGAAGGACTGGGCGGGACAGAAAGTTCCATCTACAGATCTGTCCATCCTAGAACTGAGTTTCAAGACAAATTCATGTGTTAATTAATCTTAATTTACTTCAATGAATAGAGTTTTTCTCTATGTTGTAAAAGTTGGGTTATATGGGTAATGGCAGTTGTTTGGCCACTAAAGTTGATATTAAGTTGGCCAGTGCCCAACCCTCATAACCACAAGATAAGTTCCACATCATAACTAGTAAAGATACAGAGGAAAACCCAAGTCCATTTCGATGGCACGTTGGTTTCAATTGGATATAAAATAATCTAAAGGTATTATCTTGGAGACCTTGCTGAGGGCTAGGTAGTTGATCTTTCCCAACTTGGAGATAGGGCAATGGTTCTCAACCTGTTGATTGTGAATATTTCTGGGTTGCTTATCAGATATTCTGTATGTCAGAACATTATGACAACAACAATAGCAAAATTACAGGTATAAAGTAGCAATCAAATAACTTTACGGTTGGGGTCACTACAAAATGAAGAACTGTAATAAAGTGTCACAGGATTAGTATGGTTGAGAAACACTGGGTTAAGGTAAGACAGACAATTCTCAGCTTTTTTGTCATTTTGCATTTTTTTATTGTTGTTAAGTTTTGTTTTGTTTTTGAAACACAGTTTCTCTGTGTAGCTTTGGCTGTCTAGAAACTCACTTTGTAGACTAGGCTGGCCTTGAATTCACAGAGATCCATATGCCTCTGCCTCCCTGAGTACAGGGATTAAAGGCATGCACCACCATACATGGTGAGGCTAATTCTCAGCTTTTAATGTTCACACTGGCCTATGTCACACTCAACTCTAATAGCCTCAGATCTGTCTTGTCAAAAGTTGGAGAGAGGGTAGATACTTGAGATCTATTAAAAGACTGGCATTGGTGCAGACCCCAAATAGATTCCATCCCCTTGGCATATATTTTACACAGGGATTTTGTGGGTACAGACCTAGAGCACCTGTCTTTGAGCTCTGGCATCAGTATGTGGTCTTTATATTCTGTCCAATACTGGTTCTGATGCAAGTGATCCCAGAAGTGAACCACAGATACAACCCTGTGTGAGCCTTCATACCCCTACTGCAAGACAGATCACCATCCCTCCTGTATCATTTGTGGATTTGAAATAGATAGAGAAAGTTTCTGTGTTGACACAGTTCTACGTTTTGGTCAATTGTGTTAGACAAGAGACAGGGTTTACAATATTCTGCCCATTTTCCTAATTTCATTAGTACTGATCAAGACAGGTAGAGTTTAAAATGTTCTGCTCATCTCCAAATTTCACTGGTTATTGGTAAGTCTGTAGCCTAGACTTAGCTTCCTTTCCCTGACTCAAGTGGGAGGCACCTCTCCCACATGCTTAGCTGAGTTGAGGAGGCAATATGAGATAGCATTTCCTTCTTAAGCCTTCTTCAATATCTCATTTCTTTACATCATATTAAAACCAGGGTTCATGGTCACTCTTATGCAACTTTCTGGTTATGTGAACTGTTGAGATTGATGTCTGTGGGGTTACCGTTGTTGGGGGATTTTACTCAGACATCATCTTTCTCTTTCTCTATGTTTCTTTTAATTGGTAAGACTTCTTAGCCAGTTAATAGTTGGAGTATTATGAGTTTTTATTAGCTCAGAATCATTAGATCTTGGTAGAAATTTGTTCAGATGTGAAATAAAAAGTATGAAGAAACAATGTAAGACATTATCATAGTCTTAAAACAAAGGAGTATTTATTAATTAAAAATTAATAAAATTTTATTGTTGCCTTTTCAGGAAAGAATACATGTTTACTTTTGACTAATTCCCTTGCAATATCTTTATTATAGATGCTTACTCTTCTGATATATAAGTAGATATTTACACATTTTGCTGCCTTCATTCATGTTTTCAATGGCTTCAAAATTATACTCATTGACACAAAATATGCATATATATGGAAAGCCATAAAAACATAAAATGTTTGTCCCAGGGATTTTGTTTTTAACTGCCTTCTATTGTTTTTGACACATGGAAGCACTCATGAGTGACACTGTCACCTAACACAAAACAGGCAAAATTCAGTGAATCCAACAATGTATATAAATAAACTGACCTTCTTAAAGTTTTTGTTTAAGTCGACCAGACTAAGCAGGAAGACATGGTCCTTGACCCCTAGGAGCAGCCTGCCTCTCTCCTCATCTACAAGGAGCGTCTGGAAATCCAGTCCTTCCGACGAACCCAAAAAGGGAATACAGCTGTTTGAGAGTAGCAAGTCTGTGGAAAAGTCAAAAGAGGGAAATGAAGGGGACGCTTTCAGCATGAAATGTGTTTACCTGCCAAAATACACATAATAATCCACTTTTTGAACATACTTATGCGGCATGGATGCTCCAGTGTTGACACATTGGAACAAGTTTAACTCCTTCAGAAACAGACACTTTTCCTTACATAGTGATTGCTTCTATTCTCTGCATAAAATACATTTTAAAATTAACATAAAACTTTGAACTATGAAATACAAGATATTAAAAAATAGGTCATAAATTATAATTTAAAGCATTATTCTTTTTTAAAATTTGAAAAATGATAAGCCCAATATGCATCAACAAAGTATAAAAGTGTGTCATAAATATCATGGAATATTTTTCCTCTTGTGTTTTTTTTTAAAATTTTAATTAGTATGAAAAATGTTGGCGTTATTATGACATTTTCCTTCTTATTTCACATTGCACAGTGTTTACTTCACCTCTTACATACCGTGGCTTTCTTTCCTCCCTTCTCATCTCTTCCCTCTCCCTAGATAGCCCCTCCAACATTCATGTCAAAAGCAAGTGATATTTGTTTTTCATTTTCTGTTTATATTGTAATTCATCCATTTACCCACAAGTAAGGCTAATTTGTTGCTTCCAAGGTCTAGTAGCTACAATAAAATATATGCATACAAAGGGTTTTGCACATAAATTTTTGATTTCTTTGAAGTAAAGCATAAGAAACAATTGTTGGTCACATATTTAGTTTTGCCAGAAATTTTCCCATATGCTTACCAAGATGTCTAAATCAATTTGCATTTTGATTGATGATGATTGCATGGTCCTATTGTTCTTATTCACATTGTTGTCAGCATTTTAGATGTGGTCCTCCTAATAGACATGTATTGTTATGTCATCTTACTTTGAATTTCTCCAATGATACTGGTATGGTATATGAGTTCATATGCTCATTTGATATTTTATATCCTTATTGGTGAGGTGGATATTAATGTCTTTGATTCTATTCTTTTAAAATTCATTGTGTTTCTTATTATTGAATTTTAATAATTTTTTTTTTACAGTTTGGATAATTGTCCCTTGAGAGACAGGTGTTTTCAAATATTCACTTTCTTGTCTATAACATCTAATTTTTTTTTATTTTCCAGGACTGAAAGAAAAATCTTTTATAAGTAAAATTCTATTTGGAGAGCTGGAAAAATGACCTTGTCTTAATTGCACCTGTTCTTCTTTCATAAGGATGTGAGTTGGGTTTCTAGCACCCATGTGGTGGTTCAAAAACTCCTGTAACTCTGGTTCCAAGAGATCAGGCACTCCCTTCTGGCCTCTGTAGACACCAGGCACACATTAGTGCCCAGAAATACATGCAGACAACACATTCATAAACATAAACCACATGTTTTAAATGTAGCAAACTAGAGATTTAGCTTTTAAGTATGTGTGGTGGGGGTTATATGCATGTGAGTACTGTTCTTCCAGGCGAGACATGCCAGATCTCCCTGGAATTCAAATTATGGCAGTTATGAGCCATGGATGCTAGGAAGGAAAGGCACGTCCTCTGAAAGAACAGTATGCATTCTAACCCTCTGAGGAGCTCTCCTTCACCTCTTCCTCCCGTTCGTGATAGTGTTCAGCATGGAGCATTAATGGAATGCCTGGACTCTCACGACATTTTTAATTTCTTATTTTTTGAGATTATAGTACAATCAAACCTTCTCTCCCTTCCCTTTCTCTTCTCCAAACCTTCCCATATATGCGTCCTTTTTCTTTTCATGTTTGTGGCCTCTTTTTTCATTAATTGTTACTTGCATGTGTGAACTTATAAATGTATATGCACCTCTAAATACAAAAGTGCAACCTGTTTTGTCTATGTCTGGATAATGTTAATTGTATGTGTGTTTTCATAGCTGGACATTTAGCACTGGATGACAAATCTGTGTCCTTTTTCCTGGGGAAGACCATTATTCTGTGCTCAGCCTTGCTTAGTTGTCTGTAGTTCTTTGTGTAGGTTGAGGCCTCCTGGGCTTTTCTCACTCACTGTAGCATGTCTGCTGCTCATACTTAGGCAGTCATGTTGGTGAGTCTCTCTGTGTATTCTTTGTGACAGGAAAGCATGGTAGAAACCCATAACCAATCCAAAGGAAGAGCTGGGAAGCCCAATCTCAGTGAAAATGTCTACAAACCAGCTTCCACACAGATTGTTCAGGGACCATTATGTAGACTGTAGGAGCCAAAGTTCAGGGAGTTTTCTGTGAGATAGTGTCTTCTAGCAATGCACACTTCCTTACTATTTCAGATCTACATTTCTTGCTCAGATGCATGCTTCACACAAAGTTGTAAACAAAAAGTTGAATAAATCTCTAAAGAAGTGTTGCCTGAAACTGGAGACAGAATAATAAATGTAAAACTTGAAAATAAAAAAAATGGAAACCTTCAAATGACTTAGTACAAATTCAACTTCACAAATGACACCATTTCATCTCGATGAAGTGAAATGCATATCCTATAGTTATGGTTTTTGGTGTCAAACCTGGTAATTATATTGTATTTCCTAGTTTTCTTCTCTTTGAGACCTGTTTGTTAGCCCAGTGCATTTGGTTAAAAACAATTATAACAGACACTTCTAAGTAAACGAGATCTTTGTAACACATTTCTTTTAACAAAAGTACCTACTATAGTATCTTTTATTTCTGTAAACCTAGAACACTGATGACCAATAAGGTAGTAGTAACAAATTTATCACTTTACTAAGGTTGAGGATGTGAAAATTTAAAAACAGTTGGTAATTTTGACATAATTAACTATTAATTTCTACGCTTTTCTACTTCCATTTATTAACTGTTATTTTGCTCGATTTATAAAATAGACTTGAAAAATTATAATTTAGAATGTGAAAAAAGGTGTAAAGGTGTTACACAACTCAAGTGCTTGTGGTTACCAAACAAAACTCTTTCTTTAATATTTATAGAGGACATTTATGCAGGGTAGATGGACATTGAACTCTATCATCATATGTATGGAACTGAATGTCATTTTTCATATGAGAGGTACAATAATGCAATATAATTTTACAACTCCAAATGCTATGTTTTGGACTCATTTCCAGTGAACATTCCACACTGGCTGTAAGTAGAATTGAGAGGAAAGCAATGGCATTAAGGGATGGGCTATGACCGACATGATTAAAGCCTTTTAAAAGAATGCATTTCTCACTAACCTTCACACAATAAGGCAAATCTGCATTTTCCTTGGGATTTCACTTAGGTAAAGTAGAAATGTGAAAAATTAAAAGTAATTAAAGAGACTCCCAAGAGTATATACTCACAATTTTGTTTGATATAAACCCTCAATTTTTCAAAACTGATAGTTGTTCTGAAATATGTATTACATTGAAAATTACAACATGCAATATGACATGGCATAAAGAATAATAGGACCAGGAGTACAAGAGTTAGATCAAAGCACCAGCGTCCTGTCTGTGGTTGGCAAATCATTGGCAGTGTGGTATAGTGATCTAGGACAAGTCCCTGGACCACCATGGCTCAGCTTCCTAAAACACAAGTGAAGATAACAGAAACTATATGGCAAATGCTGTTTGCTCGCAAAACAAAGGCATTAGTGTGAGATTGGCCTTAAAACAATAGGTGGTACACACCCCATGCTGTGGATTGATCAACTACTACAAGGATGATTTGTTCTTTTAAAATCTATGTAAAGAAAGCATAACATTTGCACATTTATATTACTCCCTCGATAAGTAGAAAAGGTAATTTTTTAGCATTTCTTACAATTATGACTTGTAAGTATGAAAAGGTTAGTAAATATTGTTGGGTTTTTTTTGTTGTTTGTTTTTTCTTTTTTAATTTTTTAATTGATTTTATTGAGCCATGAATTTTTTTCTGTTCCCCTTTCTTCCAACCTTTTCCATGGTCCTCATGCTCCCAATTTACTCAGATTTACTCAGGAGATCTTGTCTTTTTCTATTTCCCATATTGATTAGTTCCATGTACGTAGTCTTTCTCAGGGTCCTCATCATGGTCTAGGTTCTCTGGGATTGTGAATTGTAAGCTAGTTTTCTTTGCTTTATGACTAAAAGCCACTTATGAGTGAGTATATATAATATTTGTCTTTCTGGGTTTGGGTTACCTCACTCAATATAATGTTTTCTAGATCCATCCATTTGCCTGCTAATTTCTAGATCTCATTATTTTTTTTCTGCTGTGTAGAACTCCATTGTGTGAATATACTACATATTCCTTATCTATTGGCTGAGGGGCATTTAGTTTGTTTTCAGGTTCTGGTTATGACTAACAATTCTCCCATGAACATAGCTGAGCACATGTCCTTGTGGTATGATTGAGCATCCTTTGGGTCTATACCCAAAAGTGGTATTGCTGGGTCTTGAGGAAGGTTGTTTCCTAATTTTCTGAGAAATCGCCATACTGATATCCAAAGGGGTGTTACCAGTTTCTACTCCCACCAGCAATAGAGGAGTGTTCCCTTTAACATACATCATCTCAAGCATAAGTTGTCATCAGTGTTTTTGATTTAGGCCATTCTTACAGGTGTAAGATAAAATCTCAGAACTGTTTTGATTTGCATTTCTCTGATGACTAAGGATACTGAGCATTTCCTTAAGTGTCTTTCAGCCACTTTAGATTCTTCTGTTGAGAGTTCTGTTGTTCTAAATATTAGCACTGACTTCCAATTTGGGCCAAACAAGGTTTTTATTTTTTTAATAAACACATTATTGTATCTTCTTATAAACCAGAAACATGTAGGTTAAAACATATCTGCCAATTTATGATATTCTGATAAGATTAAATAATATTTAATACATAAAATTATACAGCGTAAGTGAGACACTGAGCTGGATGTTCACATTATTATATTAAAGAATTTTGCCTGCAAAAATTATTGGATCATTGTATGTGTGTGTGTGTGAAAATAATAAATTTATTTGAAAATAAATCACAACACATGTGGATTACATTTAAGGAGAGGTCCAAATTTTCTTTCTGAGCCATCCCTTGTACAGCATCTTCCTGCTGTGTCCTTTACCTACCCAACATCATCATGGCTTAAAGTCACTTAAAGTAATAAGACCTGATGAATGACCCAGTCAGTTAGACTAAAGCTACATTGTACCCCAATATCTATGCCACCCACAAGTCTTCATCATACCAGACCAACACTGCAACTAGTAATTTGCTATTTCATTACAATATAGCAAGTACCAGTCAATAAGATAATTTGGTAGAGACTGTACATTTACAGCTTTTAATGCAGTTTATTTTCATAATTCTATTTATTGATATTGATTATTCTGACCTATACTTGTTCCTAGTTTATAAACCTTTGAGCACATATGCCTTGAAAGAAATAATTTATGGATGTTTCACTATTCCTGCCAATTTCATTATTCTGATTGTCCTGGAAATTATTTCCTACTTGGGTGTATTATGGGGGAAGGACAACTCTGTGCTGTTGCTATTCCTTGGTATGTACTCAATTCGTGAAAAAGACCAGTCTTACTTGTATTTAAGTTTCTAGTAGTTATCTTAGTGTCTGAGAAAATTAAGTACTTAATGACTATTTGTAGCATGGAATTCAGTCTATTAAACATGGAAAATATGTGGAACTAGAAGAAGTGAAACTAGACATACAGACAGTGTCTAGATAGCTGAGGGCAGTGATGTCAGGCAGGGGAGTTAGGCTATTATGTAGGTGACTGGAAGCCATGCACATTTTAGTTTTCAAGGAAGTGGCAAGGTCTCAAACTGAGTGTTAGAGAGATAAGTGTGCCTACAGAGCTCAGGACGGATGATGATGGGACCTGGTGGCGTCAGGAAGACTACCCAGGAATCTCTAAAACAAGAAAAGTCCCTGAAATACACCCAAGCCGGTGCAAGGAGACAGACACTTAAGAACTGTGTATTTCAAAGTTTTTTTTCTTCTACTTATGCATGGAGGAAAATAAAGTTGATATATTCATTTGCTGGATTCTATTTCACCATAACAAATTCTATTTGGTTTGGTTTCAAACAAACTTAGCAAGAAAACAGCTGCAAAAATACTGACTAACCTGAAGCATCATCATTTCCAAATGATTTTATGTTGTACTGCAACAACGCTAGCATCAAAGTGATTAAAGCATGCCTCACCAGCACTCTGCAGCCAAATAAAATAATTAGACTGAAGAGTTACATATGAACACTTCTCCGGCTGACAGACACATTAGGAAGGGACCTTGGGACAGAGATTGGGACAGGTTCCTTTTCCCAAGTTTATCTTTCTTGCATTTTTGCCAAACTCAGCAAAGTTGTTGCTTGTTTCCATGGGATCATCAACTAAAACCTACACAATAACAACCCTAGAGAATATATCTTTACACCTAAAGCTGACACATATCATGAACTCCAGGAATCATAAGTGGAGACTTGGCTGTTCTGAGTGCCAACTGAGTTTTATGCTTTCGCCTAAATTGGAAATTCTCAGGGGTATAACTATCAGCATTGTTCTCATCTGTAAAACCCTGTAATCTTGTCGGGTTTCTTCCCTCTCTACCTTTAGTGAAAAAACAAGTGTGTCCCTTCACACGTCCCATGCCAAGGTCTCTTGTGATCTTACTTACTCAGGGGCACCCTTGTTTGGGGGTGTCATCAGCATTTACACTGGGACCTCACATGGCTTCTTTGATCCACATAAACTCTGAACCGACCCACTGAAGCTTCTAATCATGCCTTTTGTCAGTGCATTCTTATTCACCTCTCACCCTCTTTCAGCTTTGGAATGTCACCCAGATGCTCAAACCATACTTCTGTACTAGAAACACAATGTTGGAAAGCAGATAATATAATTGCTTCCAAAGTAAATGAGATAAATATATTAGTAATTGTCTAATATTTTTAAAATATAGACATTATCTTCTGCAGTGGATTTGAGAAAGACACCAGAGATATTCATGGTCTATAACCCATTACAGAGAATTGAGAAGGGGTTGTGAGAATTGGTAGCAACGTAATGTATTCACAATCCCAATCCTGCAGGTATATGCACTTTTGCTTTTCTTCCTTTACCTTCTTTCTTTATTATCTTCTTTTAAAATTTACCCTCTCTCTGTGTGCACGTGTGTGTGTATGTGTGTGTGTTTGTAATCAGAGGACAGCCTCAGCGGTTGGTCCTATACTTCTGTCTTCTATGGGTTTCTTGCTTGCTGCTGTGTTCTTCAGGTTAGGTAGTTCATTAGCTTCCAGGGCTCATCTCTGCCTTCCATCTCACTGTAGAAGCACTGGGATTAGAAATGCATTTCCTCCGGCTTTCAGAGTGTTCTGGGTGTCTGTAATCACATCCTCACATATAGCAGAGTTCCTTCCCTACCTAGCCCCTTTATGAGGCAGGTCTCCTGAAGCCCAGGTTGGCTGAAGCCAGCATGTTTTCAAAATGACCATGAATTGCTGATCCTTTTTAGCTTTATCTGCTCGTGTTTGCTAAGATTGTTTACATGTGCTATGGCACACAATTATATGTGTATTTTTCAAAAGAGAGTTGTAAATTGAGCTTCATCAACATATTTTATGCCTGGGAAAATATGAAAAGAAAAATTGTGTTTCCCACATATAGTGAGAATAAGAAAGTTAGTATTTGCTATGGGACAAAGGTCTTTTATCCTGGCACTTCAATTTTGATTTTAAAAGCTCTGACATTCTCTCCTGAGTACCATTCTTGTGCTGGAAAGTACTGATAGCTTGGTCAAGACACCCTGTCTAACAGCAATACCGTGTGGAATGCACCGCCTGGTAGAGAAGAAAAGCTAAACCATAGGTGGAAAAAACATTCACCGCAACGGGAGTACTGAGATTAATCAAACACAAACTATCATTAGCAGCGAAATGGGAAGGACTTGTTTTCTATAATTAATCTAATATAACCAAACCTAATAATACTATTACAATGTCTTCTTCTCTGGGTGGGACTGGGTACCATGGTATTAGAACTGTTTTAAAATTTTGTTAAGACATATGACATATCGAATAACAAATGGACTCGCATCTGAACTTCTGAATGCCTCTCCTGCTCCTAACAGTATGGAGAACCTGTCCTTTTGGGAAAACACAACTAAGATATTAAGTAATCATAAATATGGGAGATTTTATTGGCAATCTTGTATTACTAACTGGGTGTCAAGCTACTTAAGGAGGAAATCATCACTGGGTTTCATATTATGGATTTCCCTTAGTGTTGAAGCCCTGAGACAAGGACTTCTCTTGGGCAAAATAGTCAGGTCCTCTCCCATGCGAAGGTCAGGTTAAGGACTGGGTAATTCCTGTTTTTTATTGAAATAAACGCTCGCTTTTCAAATAATTCTTTGTATTTCCTTTTCAGTGTCCTTTAATACAATCATGCATTCAGCCTGGAAGCTCGCATGACCTGATGATCTTCATTCTTCCTCTTCACCCCCTCAAAGGAAGGGAGTGGTGAGTAATACTGAATCTAATAAATTTAGGATTAAGCAACACAGACTTCCTCAGTTTTTGAGTGCTAAATGAACATGACCTTAAACCCTTGAAAAATTAAATTTACTGTCAGAGATCCTGAACTGGGTGGAGCTGGCAGTTTTTCTCATAAGTCTGCATGGCTGGAAAATGGCTTTGCACACCCTATAAACGGAGAGTCCTACACTACGTTTCACACACACACACACACACACACACACACACACACACGTTTTGAGAGGTAAAGATTCATCACTTAAAAAGAAAATCAGCTTTGGAGAAAGTCAGATTTCACCCCCTGCCAATCCGAGGACCACACTTCTGCAGGAAGAAATCTTGCACATAAAAATGGATACAGCCCAATGCCCAGCCACCTCTCTCTGCCAACCCAGGAAGCTCACCACAAGTCCTTGCCCTACCCTCTCCTCTTTATCTTCAAGGGAAAGGCGTTCCAATCACTAGGTCTGAGGACTCGTAGAGACAGGAGCATATTTAGTGTCTTCCATGAAATGTGTTTGTCATTTGCATTCAATGCTTTCTGCTTGCTTTCTACTCTTGTCTTGATACCACATTTCACTATTGTCCCAATTCTGATGGCTTGGCCTTTACATATTGACTTAGTGGTTCTCCTAAAATCTCCTCACTGAGCTTGCTTCAAAGAATTTGCTCATTTTTCTTCAGTAAGTTTTTGTCTTTTAATTAACTCCCAAGCAAAATTTGGGTACAAAATTCAGCAGAGGCAGCAAAATATTTATTGTAAAATAAAAGCTAACCTTTGGTTCTGTAGTTTACTTAATTCCTTTGACATTACAGGTGTTTGTCTATTTCCCCAGTTTTAACTCTAGGAAGGCATTCCGTTTGATTCAAAACAGCAAGAATTAATTGATAATGGTTTGACTTGACTTTCAGCAGTTTTAAGATCAAATGCAGAGCTTTTGGCTGCCAAGTCACTCATTATTATCTACATAAAAATGCCAACTACAATCAACAAGTCTGTATTTAATTATACAGAGTCAACTGTCCAAACAATACAAAGCATATAAAAGAAAGAATGTTAGTCAAACCTAAAATCCCACACAGAACAACTTCAAATTGGTAGATGTACATGACACTGGCCTTTTGCTAGGTAACGTGCCCACTAGAAACACTTCTCTTTGCAAACGGAAGTCCAGCAAGAAAGTAAGAATGAAGTCAGTTCTCACTTACTCTTCTGCAGTGGAATGTTGAGTATAATTCTGTTTTCTAGCTTTAGAATATTAATAAGGTAAAGGTGAATCCGATGATTTTACTTAGGAAAAGCTTTATTAGACTTAAAGTCTATTGCATCCGTAGATCTATGTTCTTATAAGGACAGGATGTGGGGTTGGAGTATATTAAGTCTACTTTGTCGCATTAACCATGTCCTTACTTTCAATTCACAGGTTTTTCCTAAGTAGGTTAGATTTTAATTGTAGATACTTCATATGGAAGTAAATCACATGAGAGTCATGATTTATGAATGTACAAATCTATGGTTTCAAAAATTAGTCTTTTTAAATTCCTCTAATCATGCTGTGGTGTATACTTTCCCATTGTACTGTGACTAAGTAGTACTTCCCTGGGGAACAATGCCACTGATGTGGGATGTACTTTTGTATATGTCTTGTTTTGTTGGTTTTGATGAATAAAGCTGTTTTGGCCAATGGCTTAGCAGAGTTATGCCAGGAGGGAAATCCAAACAGAGATATATAGAGGGAGTAGGCAGAGTCAGGGAGATAGAATGCAGCTGCCAAAGGAGACAGATGTGGGAAACTTACTGGTAGGCCATAGCCTTGTGGTGATACACACATTAAAAGCAATATGCTAATTTAATATGTAAGAGCTAGCTAGGACTATGCCTAAGCTATTGGCCAACAGTGTTGCAACTAATAAAGTTTCTCTGTGATTATTCGGGTCTAGGCAACCAGCAAATGAACAAGCAGTCTCTGTTTACCCCACACAGGTAGCTGGAGGATAGTTCTGAGGAAAATTGATGCTACCATAATTCTTTACATTGCTTCCTCAAGGCCTTGAGAATTTCTCCATTTTCATGGTGTGCTTAAAATCAAAATTCTACCTCATTAATAAGAAAGAATGTGTTCTAGCCAAGCATATGAACTTAATCAAAAGAAAACTCTTAAAGTCCACATCTTAATATGTTTTGCTCAGAGTTATTAGGCAAATATATAAAAAATAAGATTCCTTATAGGAACACCTCTTCAAAATAGAGATCAAGGGATTATATTTAAAATATCATATTTTTAATTTTTATAATTTTAAATATCAATTTGTCTTAAAGTTATATAAATACATATTGCAAACAATAATCAAGTCATATGTGAGGCTTTGGTCACTGCTGAGACATTTCAAACCATCTGTACCCTAAGAGCCTTTGAACATGCCTCTTGTTTTTCCTGGAAGTTGTTCAAACCATGCGCTCACCCTTGCTATTATGAAACTTAAACTAATTTGCCACATATATGTCCGGTTTTCATTTATCATGCTTGTCCCTCGTGAAATCTGCTCTTACATGTCCACTGACTAGAGGAAAATTTCACATTGGCTCCTCATTTAGAATAGATGCCCATCATCTATAAAGGGAGCTCCAGGTTTTCTCCAGATGATGGTCTCTGATATTGCTAGAGGTGGTCAGAAGACTGACGTCATCCTTCTCATGCATGCCTACTAGAGGGCATTTCTCCAACAGGCAGTATTTACACCATTTAGACAGTAAGACAATATTTCCTGCTTCAACTTTTATGTTTTTCCATAGTTGTTTATGCCCCATAAACTTTGTGCTGTTGGTCAATGCCTTCAAGCACAAGTAAAGCCCTTGTGAGTCTTAGTTCAGTTAGTTTCTTTGTTGTCAGTTTTACCTCTAAACATGTCATCCTTCTGACCTTAATAACTCCAGGATATAACCAGATTTAGTTTCCTTTTCTTATTTCTGTATTCTTCTCGTATCCTGGTTAATATCTATCATTTCTTCTCCATCCGTTTCATATCCTGGACACCAATATCCAGTGAAAACAGAAAGTCCAAAGAGCAAATTTCTCTCCTCTTCAAATGTTTATTCTTCATATGGTCACACTAAGATTCACACTGTTCTTCTAAATTACTTGAATATACTCAACAATGCTTTTGTTCTCCCCGTCACGGCAGTCCACACCATGCGATACTGCCTTTTTGAAGTTTCCCAATGATCACAAACTAGGTAAAATTTGTAGTGAAAGTTTTCTAATGCTAATGGTTATTTTATACAAAATATTTTAAATTTTCTTACCATTTTCAAATATTCATTTAATATTATATTAGAAATTCTTTAGAGAATTTTATTTTACATATACTACAACTCTCATCTTTCCAGCTATTTTGTGAATCCTTTCATCCATCTGATGAGATGGCCCTGCAGGTAAAGGTACTCAGCATCCAGCTTTATCATCAGAATTGGAACGCTTAGACTCACAGTGTGGAAAAGGAGAACGACTCCTGTAAATCTTCTCTTGATCACCATATACATACTTTGGCAAGCACACACACAGAGAGACACACACACACACACAGACACTAACACATGTGTCTCTCTTGTCACAGGCAGACTTTGTTACACACTGTTAATAATGTAGAGATGGACTTGTGCCATCTGGAATCCAAACTGTGGACGCCTGTGGTGACACCCTCATGCTCACTGTCCACATGCTCATGTTGAACGGGAAGAAGAACAGGGGAAGCAAAGCTGTCTAGAAGATTGTATTTCTGAATTTACCTTTCATTTAAGTCAGCTGTGATTCTGGTTAATATGTAGACTGTCATTCAAAAGTAAGAGCAGGCCTGAGGTACTGTATTTCTTAGATGTGCCCAGGTTGTACAGATTCTCTTGATGTCTGAATCCCACTTATAACAGAAATTCAGGGAAACACCGAGGCCCCCTTGCCTCAGCTTGCTTGATTTAAAGAACTGAATTCTTTCTTTTTTACACAAAGAGACTCTCAAACTCTTAATCCTAACGTGTTAATTTATGCATTTTTATAGCACTGTGTTGTTGTGATCTGTACATCACTAAAATATTCCTACAGCTAAGCCATCCAAGCAGCAAATTACCTATTTCATTTAAACTAAAGAAGTAAAACATACCACTAACTCAGGTCATCTAGTACTTTAGGGAAGTGAATTCCTTTTGTACGGAAAAACTATCCAAGAGAGATTGCAGAGTGGGAATTACTTGTATGCTTAAAAAAAAATTGTCATGTTGTCTACAGCAACATTTTTGCCCAAATTCTGAAATTATGTATTTAAAGACCTTAAGTGTGCTTCATATGTGTCTTCAAAAATACATTATATTCAAACTGTTTCAGTTTTGTCACAACTTACATTCCATGATAACATTTGCATTGTTTGTGTAATTAATATTTCAATTAGTTCTCAAGGACAATCTACTTTCCAAGAGACCCACTGCTCAGGTAGGAAAGCAGCATTCAGGTGAGGAGCGCAGCGACCAGGTGAAGAGAGCAGCATTCACGTGAAGAGAGCAGCATTCACGTGAGGAGAGCA
>JABTXL010002926.1:1972372-2042671 GCA_025134845.1 Neodon shergylaensis | reverse complement strand
ATCCATCCATCCATCCATCTATCCATATATCCATCCATCCATCCATCTATCCATATATCCATCCATCCTTTCATCCTTCCATCCATATGTTCCTTTAGGTTTTAATATAACACAATAAAATGGAATAAGATAAAACAAAAACTTTCATTTGGAGTTGGACAAGACTTCTCTAGGCCTCTTTTTTTATTAATATTGCTGTACGTACATACATGCATTTACATGTATGCATAAATATTAAGTTCAAGATACTGAGTCCATTTAGTGTTAATTGTATGTATATGATTTCAGGACTGACCACTTAAGTCTTGGGTTACAAGTTATAGAGTTCATTTCTGAAAGAGACAAATTTTCCATTTCTCAGCTTTTATCAGTTGTCTGTAGCTCTTTGTCTAGGGTGGGGTCCTGTGAAATTTTCTCCTTACAACAATGCAGGTCTACTGGTATTGCCATTTTCAGGAGCTGTTAGGCAGCTATCTGGTTGAGTTATATTGTACATAGCTTCCCTGTCATTTTTAGGAGACACAATCTTTTATCAGATCTTCTGGTTCTCTGGCTTTTACAATCCTTCATCCCTCTTCTGTGTTGTTCCCTGATCCAAGCAGTAGTAGTTGTGCTTTAGTTGGATCCTTTGGGATTGAGCATCCTGTGATTAGTTAATTTGTGCCTCCTCCCCCACTTATGGTTTTAGGTAATGATCTCTGTCCAATGCAAAAAGAAGCTTCTTTGATAAGGAGTGGGGGGAGCTAAAACGGTCTGTGGGCATAATGGCCAGTATTTAGAATGAAGTTAGAAATTATATTGGTCTGGTGAAGTTTAACAGTAATAGATATTCTAAGATTCCTTTGAACATCTGGGAGGCTAAGGTCAATAGTAATAGTGTATCTTGTTTTGGAAGTCTCTTGGTCTCCCACACAAACTCAAAAGAAGGTTTCTTATGCTTGGTATCAGTGTTTCCTTAGATATTCTATAGCTTGTGACATTGTAATTTTAAGTAAATATAAATATAAGTAAAAATAAATATAAATAATTTTAAATAAATATAAAATAATAAAATATATTCTTGAGGCATCTGGAAAATCGTATGAATTTTTCATTTACATTTTATCAAATGTTACTCTATTTATAAACATCTTTGTTATAATATTCAATGATCTTCGCCTATGATCTTAACTAATATGCACCTCACTTCACTATCATTCCTAGAGCTGAGCTAAATAAACCCTTTGTTACTAAAGATACATCATAGTAGTAGTTGTGCTATTATTGTGAAATTACTTAAGCATGGTATTTTATTTAAAGGACTTTGGGAGTATATTTTTCTATAAAAGCATGCTTAACAAAACAGCAATTCGGATTTCATGGATTTACATTCCTGAAGTCATATTCTCATAGCCAGAAATATCTTTGGGAAATAAACACTTTTAGCAATTGAAGTGTTCCATTTCCAAAGGAAAAATAACTCAAATAATTAACTTTATAAACATAACACTATCTGTAGATGAAAATAGACAGTGTGTTCTCTGGGTTATCAAATGATAATGATGTGACATCATGTGCTTGGTAATTGGTAAGCTACAGTATGTATGTATATACATTTGATTAAATAACAACCTAGCAGCAAACATCCTTATGATAATATCCAGTGCCCTTGAGTATATAAATATATGTTACACATGATCAAAATACACAGATTTACGTTTTAAATGCAACATAAGCACTACTTTAAAGGATCTTAAAGTCACGTGGAGTTCTGAATCCAATTCTTCCAATCAGATTTGAATTTCAGATGTCACAATACAGAACTATTAATAACCATGCTGACTCTGACAATAAATGATTATGCAGAGAGACAGACTTACTGAGCACTCAACAGCAATTGTGATTTAATGCTCATTGTTTATAGTTATAGCAAAGATGTTCATTCACAGGTTTCACCTGAGATTACAAAGCTTCAAATGCCATTGTTCCAATACCATTGTATTTCTAATCGAATCTTTCTTAGATAAATATTCAATGCAATCTTGAAAATGTTCCTGATTGGAGCAGGGCCTCTGGGATTCAAGTATCCATAACATAAATCTGTCTTGTGCTCCAGATAATCTACCAGACTTTAAAGTTTTCAAAATTCTGATCTAATCAATGTCACTTTATTGGCTTGACTCTGATAGTAAAGTCTAAATGTAATTTCTAAAACAAAATTTCACATTTTGAATTATCCTAATACCACAAGTTTTGTATTTTAACCTAATAAGATGGTATTACTAAATTTGTTTGACCTAAAAATTTTGACTATCACCAGTTCTCATCTGTATAACTCTCCTGGGCCATGTTGGTAGCAGATCTGCTTGCCTCCTGTTTACCTATGGTCTAATGGTAACCTAACCTCAGGTATCTCAACACCCCTGAAATTGTAGATTAACAGAATACTTAACAAATTGTTATAAGAATGATTTATCCATTGCATAAAGAACTGCACAAAATTGAAAGTAAGCCACACTCTAGTGTTAATCATTTAGAATGGTCATATTCAATTTATGTTAATTTTCAATGGATATTTATTTGTGAATGAGAACAACATATGCTTAAAACAATTCATTGATGTGGGTTTTCCTGTGTATGCTGTGAATGTGCTTTGTTGCCATAATAAAGAAGCTGCTTTGGGCCTCTGGCAGGGCAGAATAGAGCAAGGGAAGATGCCATGTAGCTGCTAAAGGAGACAGATGCTGGAATCTTAAATACACAGAATAATAGAAATGGGTTGATTTAAGATGTAAGAGCTAGCTAGAAACACACTTATACTATTAATCAAATAGTATTGTAATTAATATAGTTTCTGTGTGATATTTAATTGGTTGTGAATTAAAAATATGTGCATAATTATTTTATATAATTTTATATATTTTATATATTTAATTAAAATATCTTCATGACAATAAAAATAATCTTGTTAAAACAGCTATATTTAATCCAAGAACTTTTAAGGCATTGTTCTGGAGATCAAATATGAGACCATCAACCATGCTAGAAAATGACCTCTGACCTAGACAACTAGTTCTCAAAATCAGATTTTCTAAAATGCTTTATTTACATTGTGTTTGGCTTTCTTGATTTTTGGTTTGTTTTCTGACCAAGTATACTTGGAAATTCACACTAGTTTATATAAGTTAGGAAAACTTCATTAACATTTTAGGAGTATAAATTTAAGAAAAGGAACTGTGTTGGGAGCAGTGAGACCCCAGATCCTGAATTTCTTGTAATCCCCTGATCTGAATGCCTACAGCTGCTCTGACCACGAGACCTTCAGGAGTTCCTGATGGCAAGAGAGTGGTTTCTGGTGGGTTTGGCTGCGGCGTGGCTGTCTCTATATAATCTGCCCCTGAACACAATAAAGGGGGCATTCTTGGGGAATTCAAGGATGACCTGTGTCGCTGTCGCTCTGTCTGTGTGTTTGTATATTTTAACCTCCAGCTCCCTTTCTCGAAGCTCTCAAACAGAGTGCAGACACGGGGGCACGGCAGAACTGCACTATACAGCAGGGCAAAACCAGTGTTTTCATAATATATTTACATACAGTGCTCAAGAATCCACCATGAGAGAAGACAACATACTTGTCTTTCTTAATCTTAGTTATTTATTTACTTAATATAACGATTGTTAGTTGCAATTGTATTATTTAACAATATAATTTCATTTCTTATGACTGAGTGAAATTCCATTGTGAATATAAGCCACAATTTTTTATTCTAGGAAATTACTGATGGATGTCTAGGCTGAAACAGCGCTGCAATAAACATCAAAAATAGTGTAGTGTGTTGACTTAGATACCTCAACATGTATAACAAGGCGTGGCTTAACTGGGTCATTTAGTAGTTCTGTTCTTAGTTTTGAGATTGGAGACTCCCAGTAGAGGCTGGATCAGTTTACATTCCCACAAGCACTATAAGAGTTTTCATGCCCTGCATTCTAGCAAAACATTATTGTTATTTATTTTCCTAATGACAGCCATTCTCACCGGGGTGAGACAGAACCTCTTTGTAGTTTTCGTTTGCATTTCTCAGATGGCTAGGGATGTTAAACATTAGCAATATTTTGATGCCATTTACAACCATTTCAGATCTAAAAACTTTCCAAGAATTATTCATAACGGTTTTCAAAATGACTGGGTAGCCTAACAAAAGTTTAATGTTTTTATCCAACAGATTCCAAATCATCCTTAGATCATCATAGTAATTCACTTTAAATACTCTAATATGGAATATCAAAACCACAAACTGAATTCCCTTTGTTCCTGTGTGAGTATTGAATGTTTCTGTAGCATGAATCTTCCAAATACAGAAATCAGTTGATGGGAATGATTAATTGATAAAACAAAGTTTTCAGGGTATGAAATAATTCTAAATCACATTATTAGGAAATCATTAAATACTATCATGTAGTTCATAAAGTTTTAAATTATATTTCTATTTACCTATATATTGAAAAATCATATTTTGTATTTCAATATGTCTGTACACTGTATTGTGGGAAACCCTGAGCTGGTGGTGAATAACTACATACTTGCAAGCTCAGCCTTGTTGGGGCTGAGGCAGGACAGTGAGATCCAGGACATCCTGGGCTCCATAGTTAGACTCTGTCACAACAAACCATCAGAATTCGTAAGTTAAGCTAATTTTATCCCTTTTCCTTCCACTCTCTTAACACACCCAAGGAATCATTTCTTGTACAAACATATCTCTATGTTATTGTAACTGAATAGACAACTGTGCAAATAATATGCACAGAATGTGTTGGTGTCTTGTGACAATGTAACTAAAGGTGTGCCATACTTTACCTCTTTTATCCTATTTCAGTTTCCTACCTCTACAGAAGCCTACTGCTGCTTCCTAAACACCCCTTTTCTTTTTTTTAATTTTTTTTTATTGAGAAAAGGAAAAAAAAGTTTCCGCCTCCTCCCAGCCTCCCATTTCCCTCCCCCTCGTCCCACCCTTCTCCCCCTCCCCCACTCCTCTCTCCCTCCCTCTCCAGTCCAAAGAGCAGTCAGGGTTCCCTGCCCTGTGGAAAGTCCAGGGTCTTCTCCCCTCCATCCAGGTCGAGGAAGGTGAACATCCAAACTGACTGGGCTCCCACAAAGCCAGAACATGAAGTAGGATCAAAACCCCGTGCCATTGTCTTTGGCTTCTCATCAGCCCTCATTGTTCGCCATGTTCAGAGAATTCGGTTTTATCCCATGCTTTTTCAGTCACAGTCCAGCTGGCCTTGGTGAGCTCCCAATAGAACATCCCCACTGTCTCAGTGGGTGGGTGCACCCCTCGTGGTCCTCACTTCCTTGCTCATGTTCTCCCTCCTTCCCCCTTTCTTGCCCGTGGCTGTGGAAGCTATGTGCTTCAGGACTATTTGAGCGGTCTACATTTTACATAGCATCCTATCTATTCCTAGTTCCCTAGCATCATTTCACTGTGGTCTTCTTTAATTACCTCATAACAACTGGATGCAAAAATCAACCATAGACATTTGGGCTTCCAACAAGATCCTGAGTTAGGATCTTGGGCTCTAATGGATGAACATACAGTTCAAAGAAGCATTTTTCCATTGTGTATGTATATATGCATGCATATATGTATATATATATATGTGTGTATAGTTTTCTACCTGAGGGTTTATAAGTTTATAATCACGTTTTACTACTACATGAACTCTTAAATTAGTTACAAGATCGAAGGAGTAATGAGGTCTGGGATTTTAAAATATTGAACTCAGTTGGCCAGTTAGTCTTTCACCTAATCAGTTAATTTAAACTATCTTCAACAATTAAACTATTTTTTGCTATGTGTTATTATAACTAAAGTAAAGTTCCTTAGTAAAGTAAATTTCTTGAGTCATCTATGGGTGTCTCAGGTTGCTGGCTAAGAACCAAGGTCTTGGTCATCTAACCTCTGGGTATAAAGCCTGTTTTGAGACTTGCAGGCTTTACCCTGTCATAGACTATACTTAATTTCTCTAAATCCAACCTTTTGATTTAGAAAAGTGGATTATCAGCTCGCATTAAATGTGATGTTGATAAGACTAAAGTCGGAGGCCTCCTCCCTTGTTTGGCACATACATACAACCTTAGCTAGAGCACTGCTATTTCTTACACATACTTTAAAAGTGACTGTTTTTCTAAAGGTAGTGAGTGGCTGTGGAATGTAAAAGAAAAGCTGGAAGCCCCCATGACGCCCTGTCACATTCACATAAGTGTTTGTATCGTTTGGCATTAATCCCCTGCTCTCATCCTGCACCATCAAACTGCTTCCAATGCATAATGAGATGCGAGCCCTATTGCATCAACAGGGAGACACCCACTTTCTCTCCAGTTCTTTGTAGGGCCTATATGGACTGCCAAAATTAAATTCGAGCAAAAAGAACACACTTACCAGCTTTATTGTGTGTAAATGTTAGAACATCAGAAAAAGCCAAGGCAAAGTCAAAAGGAAATATCATTTAAAAATGTTTAACTTGAGGTCACTATATATCTTTGAAGGCAATGTTTTTGGAGAGGTATAGCACTCATAATATTTAGAAGCTGTTGTGGCAGGAAGCCAGCCTGGAGGTGCTTCTAAAGGCTTATTTAGATAGTGTAATGGCTAAAGAGGATGATACTAAATTATAACTCAACTTTAATTATAACTGTTGCATACTATTTTAGGAGTGTTGAAAACATTGAATTTCCCAAACTAGTTTTCAAAATGTTTCAAAATGATATTTATGGCATTTTCTGCCTTTCACAAAATCTGTCTCTGTTACTTCTGAAAAAATTATAACCTCCATTACAGATATATTCTTTATTCTTAAAAAAATAACATTGTGTGTGTGTGTGTGCATGTATGTGTGTGTGCATGTGTGAATCTTCTGATCCAGAGCACATGTACTGAAGTCAGAGGACAGCCTGTAGGAGTTAGTTCACTTCTACCATATGGGTCTATAATGCAAGTCATCAAATTAGGTGGCAAGTGTGTTATTCTCTGAGCCACCACATCAGCCCTCATTCATTTCCTTCAGACCAGATGCATGCTAGACTTCTATGATGGCTGAATTCCAAAACCCAGTGAAGAGCTAGGCTTGTATTCACAAAGCAACCAGGTTCCTTCTGTTTCCTTCATCGCATCACTTCTGTGATTGATGGTGGAGAAGCAGCTGAAATCCCACACAACACAGAGACCTGAATACCTTACTAAAGAGAATGATCTATGAAGGAGTCAAGGTTCAGAATCCTCTGAAACTGGAGTGATCTCTCTCTCTCTCTCTCTGTCTCTCTCTGTCTCTCTGTCTCTCTCTCTCTGTGTGTGTGTGTGTTTTGCTCAGGGACATTCTGAATATCCTCTTTTGTTTTCAGAAGAACAGTTTTGTTTTTCCTAGAATCAATTGAGAATGTCTCAAGAGCCTTCTGTATGCAGGGAAAGGTCATGAAAAATGGAAACAATTTGGCCATTAGATCGGTAAGTTTTGAATAAGAATTAAGTTCCAGTTTTATTCACTTCCTGAGTAAGATTTCTTTGAAATTTAGCAATGAGAGTTTTACTATAAAATCTCTATCCATTCACTGTATCCAAGCAAGCACATGACAGTATTTAACCTGCATTGTACATTGGCAAAGCTCTGTTTTCCCTAGTTTTATGACCCACCAAGGCATCTTGCTGGCACTTGCCCTGTCTTTTCAGAAAGTACGCACCTAACTATATGAGAAGTTTTGTTAAGAGTCTCTCTTTCCTCTTAGCATGATTTCAGTGAATAGAATTTCATACTAGACAACTGTGTTTTACTACAACTGTGTACAGTGGTCTTTCTAGTCTTTTTTTTTTCTTCCTTTCATTTGTGTTTTGTTTCAAGAAAAGGAATCCTAACATTGTACATAAGCATAGAGCATGCCTGTGTTTGGGAACTACTCATCAAGCATATAAGCGGTGTCTGCAATGCCCACTCCTGTTACAGTCCCAGAACAGACCTATTCTAAATAAATCACATCCAGATTAAAAAGGGGATGGGAGAACAGTGTCTAAGTGGTAAAATATGCAAGCAATTTCGAGGAAAATCTTTGTGATATAGAGATTATTGCTGTCTTGGCAAGAAAGAATGTGAAGCTCCTTTGCGGCAGTGCATACAAACATCTTTTGGAATGTGAAAAATAGACCAGCAAATACTTGAGTATAAAACAATGAAGAGAAGCTGTCTTCTTATCCTTCACCTGCCAATAAATCAAACTTACATACTTCTCCTCAATAAAAGTGTTATAGCGTATTACCTTGTAAAATTAAACTTCTCCCTTAACAAACAAACCCTCGGGTACATTCCTGTTTCGGGTTGACCTTCAGGAACTGTGATAACATCTGTAGTCAGGAATCATAGAACTTGGGTTTTCAAATTGTTGCACGTGGTTCATTTAAGCATATTTTAATAAAACAGTATTTATCTCAACTTCTATTCTGAACTTTAGGAAATAGCTTTTCTAGGAAACTTATTTTAATCTGAAAATTATATTTTATGATTATATGAGTTTAGGACAATTATGCTATGTGTTTTCTTAATGTAATGAAAAATAAAATCGCCGGGTGGTGGTGGTGCACGCCTTTAATCCCAGCACTTGGGAGGCAGAGGCAGGCGGAGCTCTTTGAGTTCGAGACCAGCCTGGTCTACAAGAGCTAGTTCCAGGACAGGCTCCGAAACCACAGAGAAACCCTGTCTCGAAAAACAAAAACAAAAAAACAAACAAAAAAAAAAAAACAAAGAAAAATAAAATCATTCTTGTTACCAAGCAAATTATACTTACTATTGCTGAAAAACCATGTATTAACCGGGAACAGAAATGGGGGTAGGGGAATCAGTTATCTGTATTCATTTCTATCTTCATACAGCTTGACCTTATTAGAATATGACTTTTGAACACATGTTAGGTTCTCTGGTCCAATTTTATTATAGACCAAGATAGACAAGCATCATGTGTGCTTTGGTGAAAAGAAGGTTGAGTTAAGAGATTGAAGACCTTGCTGAAGTCTGACTTTAAATCATACAAGGCATGTATGTAAGTTTGGGGAATGTGATGAAACACTGGGTGATGGGAGCATCTATATCAATGTGTTATTCAGCTACAAATCATAAACATCACATTATGCAGAAAATATATAAATTGCTTAGAGATAAATGTATATGAGTCATAAAGATTTTTAAGAGATTAATTTTTTCAACTCAGCTTTACTCTCTTTGTAATAGATGCTACCAGGACATACCAAGTACGGTGATTTACAAAACACCTGCTTCAGATCTATTTAACTCGTTTCTGTGAAAGAAGGGACTCACAATTATGCATACACATGCACACCTCAGAAAGGAAGCTGAGCAAAAATAAGTTCTTTATCAAACTTGCCACCTTTCATGATGTACACAGCTGCTGTCACTAAAGGGTCACTGCTGCTCGATTTTCAAGGGCAGGCCTGAGGCTTCTATGTGCTTTGTCTGCGTATGTGGGTTACTCCAGTTGATATTCTGGCCTGCGGCTGGATACATGAATCCAGGGAGCACTTACAGTTTCCAGATATTTCAAGTGTTTTCTTTCCAAATGGCATTTCTAATTTGAAATATAAGCTCGTCAACTCGAAATCCAAGTTCTTTCCTTAACTCCAGCAATTGCTTTCTCTCTGTTCTTCAGCATGCACTCCGTGTTCCAGACAAAGTGGTCAGGGAAAGTATGCCATCCACATCATTTGCCTCTCTCTTCCCCATGGGGATGTTCTGCTCTCCCTGATCCAATCTCAGCCAAAAAGCATTTCTGGATAAGTTTCAGGTCAAAGCACTGATTCGGGCTTTGTTAAGACAACTAAAGTCGGTTTTTCTTTACTATATTAATTTAGGAAATGTCTCATAAATGATCTCCAACTTGTGATGGTTTCAGTTAGCATTTCTCAAGTTTTGAGCTTTTCACGTGTATGTGTTGGGGTTCAGGAGAAAGGAGCATCTATTTGGAATCTGGATGCTTTCCCAAGTGAACACTCAAGGTCATGATACTATTTCCCTGTGCTGGGCAGTGGCAGCAAGCAACAGCTCTTTGTCCAACACCAATCACAGAAGGAAACAAGCAATGCACAGCCTTGAGCTGTCGCTAACCTATAGTACTGGGCGATTTGACAGGTTAAATATACTAAATACATTTTAACTTACAATGCTTTTAGTTAAAACATACATTTTTGGACCTAACTAGATCATAAATAAAGCTACATGTATCTTGACTCCTGTTTTCCCTAAGGATCACCTATGTTTATTTTAAAATTTCTAATTTGGAATTAGTTTTGACATCAGCTATTCTTAACTAACAAACCACAAGCCTAATCTATTCCTTTTTTAAAAAAAATACTTGTTTTGTGAGTGTGTCATTGCAGATCTTCTGCCCATGCCTAACCACGCAACCTTTTCTTTATCAAAAAATAAAAGCCCAGTACAGAAACAAAACCCACTAAAGTCAATAAAACAAAATAAAAAAGATTCCCCTCCACACACACAAGGAAGAATAACCCCACCAAGCGGTACACAGTAACAGTACACACAACCTGTGCAATCCATAATACATTGGTTAACTACTTCTTAACATGAGTACCGTCCTGGTGTGAGTGAAACATCCAGTGTCATTTCCTTGCAAGAAACTGATTTTCCCGCTCCTATCAGGTATAAGTAAACAATTCAGCTGTTAACCTTATCCTTGTGGCCAGGTTTTTATTCATTCATTCATTCATTTTTAAAAATATAATAAGATAAAACAGAAATTATTATATTGAAGTTGGACAAGATAAAACAATCAAAGGAAAGAGCTCAAGAGAAGACACAAGAATAAGAGACCTACTTGTGTGCATACTCAGAAATGCCATACAACCTGGAAGTCATATTATATACTTGACTTTAAGGCTCCTCTACCCAACTAGTGTTTAGACGATAATTGGATATTGAAAGTGAACATTTTCTTGTATTTATTCCAAGTAGCTAAAGAAAGCTTACAAGGCTCAAAACAAAACCTTAACTAATATGTAGACAAGAAATTAACAAATAAGAAGCTGGAGATGTAACAAGCATCCACTCTTCTGACTCATTAAACACTAAACTTTGGGAAAAAAAGAATATAGAAAATTTCTTTGAAAATTGATCTTATTTTATTACCTCATAACATCAAAATTTGTTGCGGAGACCTTGATAAAATGTACTTAATGATGAGAAGGAATTGATCTGAGAAGTTATGCTTTATGAATAATGAAACATGATGAGGAATGGATGAGAATACATGTTTTTCAAGAGTCTGAGCACTGCTGGAACCATTTTCACTGCATTTTATCTATTTCTTCAAGATTTTTAGCTATGAAAATAATTGTGTATGTGAGTGCGTTGCCTGAATGTGTAGCATGTGCATGCCTGGTGCCCAGAGAGGTCAGAGAGGGTGTAAAACCCATACAACTGGAGTTACAGATGATTGAGAGCTACCATATGTGGGCTGGAATCAAACCCATGCCTTCTGCCAAAGCAGCAAGGACTTGAAACCACTGAGATGTCTCTCTAGTGCAATAAAATGAGAAGTTTTGCTTTGAAAATTGTAAAATGAAATTCCTATTTGAAAAATTGATATGTTGTCAAAGTTTCATCTAAATATTTAGCCTTATAACCAGAGACTGGGCTATCATCAGTCTTGGTCAAAGAAGCTATTTGCTGTGAACATGGGTTAGTGTAGAGCCTCATGGGTGGTGAGAAGGTAATGAGAACAAGCGACTGTCATGACATTGACTTTAAAAGAAACACATATCAGGCCCTCTAATACTTAGGGAAAGCTGAGGAAGAACAGGCAGAAACAATGTAAGTGATACATGTATGATAGGTTGCAAAGGTCTAAAATGCACTCCTGTAGGTGTAACATGACCATGACCCACAGCTGAGCCTGTAAACATATAGTCATAGATGGGGGAAGATCTCCATTAGCACCATCAACTCCTCCGACCCTGCTTAGGGAGAACTATTAGCAATTGGGAAATACTGAGGAGAGGGAGTCATTCTCTTTAGTAATGCAACCAACCATTGATGAGCTATTTATACTTCCGTAGATAGCTTCAAATCCATGCCTATTCTGTCACATTGGTTAAACTCAGAGGTCACATAGTAAAAACAAAACCAATGAAGAAACAGATGGAAGTGTTGGGGCTAATGAGTTAGGTTTAGGAGAATGTTGGATGGGGGATAAAGGAGGATAGAGGAGACAAATGTCACCAAAGTGTGTTATTTATGTATATGCCATTGTTGAATAGGAAATTGTTTAAAATGATTAAAAAACTACAAAAGACAAAAAGGAACCCTTCTAAAATGAATTAATTAAGATCTTCCAAACCAACCAAAAACATATGGTCACCAAGATAATTCTGATTTACATGCTTGTCTACTGAACAACTGCTTTGATTTTTTTGATGATATATGGACCAAGTGAAAAGCTGTTAGGAAATCATAGCAAAAGTTAGCAAGTTATTTTTAACATTAAAATATCTGCAAGTTTTTATTTTTTTTCCATCTTGTTATGGAATAGGCAGGAATGTGGCAAAACTACATATTACCTATCAGAATACCCCCTCTCTGTCATGTTAAGAATGGACTAATCCCAAATTTGAGTAGAGCCTGTCATAAATGCTTTATTTTTCACCCACATAGCTAGTAAACTTCAGTAAATTTTCATGCATTCTAAGTGATGTGTGAACTGTACTCGACACTTTTATAAATGAAATTGCTTGTGTCCATTCCCATTTGTCTTCCAGAGAAGAAGTCTGTAAAGAGAATAAGATGCCTGTGACCCAACTGTGGTCAATTCGTAGCTGAGTGATAGAATCTGCGGAATTCAGAAGAAAGGGGTAGACTTTAATGAGGAATAGATTCACCGATTCATCCTGCTCCCTCCTCCCTGCATGCATGCATGATGTCTTCTCCTCCTCTTCCTCTTCCTCCTCCTCATTCTTCATTTTGTTTCCTTCCTTCCTTCCTTCCTTCCTTCCTTCCTTCCTTCCTTCCTTCCTTCCTTCCTTCCTTCCTTCCTTTCTTTTTACTTTTGGAGACAGGGTTTCTCCATCTACTCCTGGTTGTTCTGGACCTTGCTCTGTAGACCACGCTAGCTTCAAACATACAGAGATTTCACCTGTTTCTGCTGCCCAAGTGCTTGGTTAGTAAATATGAATTTTTTAAATTCCATTTTATTTGGTTTGTCGAGAGAGGGTTTTTTGGTGTCTATTCCTTGGCACTTCCTCTGAGCTTTGTATTGTGTAGTGTTCTTAATAGCACACAAAAATGGTTATTTCCTTATTAGTTATCTTTAAACTATGTATACATCTTGCAACATCATTTTATTCTTTAAAAGTACAATAAACACACCAACAGTACATTATGCTCCTGAATACTGTTCTATTTCTGTCTACAGAGTCTGCCAAAGGCCAGATGTTGAAGCATTATGCCCTGGGATTCTGTGATGCAGTTGGGAGGTAATGCAGTCCCAAGTATATACAACCTATGTGAAGAGAGCTGGGTCACTGGAACACACAGCTGAAAGAATATGACCTTCTTCTTCCTCTGCTCTCTGGTTGTCATTATGTAAGGACGTCATCTGGGTCACAGCCACCATGTGCTATTCCTCTGGAGGCCCCCGAACAACTGAGTCAACTGACTATGAAGTGAAATCTGAGACGCTGAGCCAAAGTAAATCTTTCTATCTTTTAATTGGATTTTTCTCAGGTGTTCCATAGCAGGAAGGCAACCTTACACAAATGTTTGTCTTACAATTATTTGAATGTAGAGTTTCAGTGCCTTTTGTTTGACCAGAGAATATGATTTAGCACATTATATTAATCTTTGCAAACTCGGATTCCTCTTGATCAAGCATTTTTCAACACCACCTAATAAAGTGTCCCGTTTCTGTCTTACCTTTAAACTAGAAATGATATTATTCTTTCTTTATCAGGTATGTGCTCCAATAGCAATATTAACAATAGTGCTATAGTTAAAACCCTAAGTAATAAGTGGATAACAAGGGCTTATAAAAATATGATAATGATAATCAGCTCAGAACTGGTTAGAAGTTCAGACAGGAAGGGGACACCTGCAGAACACGATGCATTTTATGTCAGCCATTTGTAAATTTAACATCATGATGATTGAAGCCATTCTGTATAGAATTCTTTATAGAAGAATGTGACAAGGGTATTTTGTAATTACTATCACTTATTAGATTTTTGTAAACAGTTAAATTTCTTAGAAAATAGTCAACTTAATATAAACTAATCATCTTATACTACATTCTGTGGAGATATTCTAAAGTATGTCATGTACAATATATATCTACTTTGTAAGGAGTTATCATGAGCTTTGGGATACAGGATACAAATTATGTAGTTTTGCTATAAGAAATAGATTCAATGGCAGGAATGTTGGAAGTTCTAAACTTAATCAACTGTTTTATATATACATATGTGTTTATATGTAATTCATAATCTAACAGAGACTCCTTTAGATGTTAAAGATAAACCATAGGAACAAAGTTCTCCACTCCGATACTCTCACCTTAAACGTTATACAGATGTCATACAGTAAACAAAGACATATTGTGAGAAAAAAGCTAGGTGTAAATTGTGCAAAGAGGCCAGGGACTATTATTACTTAAGTTTTAGTTTCACAAGATTCCCAGAGAAAGACATAACTAAGACTTTAAGCTGGAGTATAGGTCTGGAGAAGTTCCTCACACAGCAGATGAATCAGCATTATATATGGAGGAGGCAAAAGTCAAGGGCAGATTCTTCATATGGTATAAAGATGGAGCTGGCACTATTAATAGCGAATTCAGACTCATGCTTCTCATGGGGGAATATTTAAGAGGAGATAATTGGAAAACTATGATCTGAGATTTGGATAGGCTTTCTCTGTCAGACAGCCTGCAGAAAGAATTGAGGAGAAAGCTAAGTTGAAAGTTGAAGAAGCGGACACCAACATAGTGAATGCCTATCTTTGGTAGTTACCCTAAGGAAGCAGTAGGACAGGAGGGGTGAGGTTGCCAGAAAAAGGGGTCCACGTGGCTTAAAGAATAATAACAAGAACTGACCCTTGATGCAATCCAGTATTCAAAGCTTAAAAAGCAAAAATCACCAATGACCAAGACCCAGAATAACTACTCGTGATTGAGGAAGTGATCAGGTGTGTGTGGGGCTCTGTATTCATATGAGATCTTAGAAAGAAAATGAAGTGATAAAATTAACTTATTCTATTTGCTAAATGTTATTGATATGCAAGTAATATGTGATATCAGCTTTGATCACTGTGAGCATTACTAAGGAATTATAGATTACTCAAAAGTACCAATTCCTATCCAGATACTTATATCATTTAAAAAGTAAAGATATAATTATGTTAGTAAATGTTTATATTTACATCTTAAACAGCATAAAATTAAAGTCATTAATTGTATTTATTTATTTCCATAAAATATTATAAATGCTTAAGAGAAAGCTCTTACTCATTCTGAAAGTAATTCCAAAATGATCAAATTCATATTATTTATTGTATCTTTTTACATTGAAAATAAGATTTCACATTAACACAAATAATCTCTATTTTTACGTTTACTGAGAAGAGGATGCTATTGAAATTATGACGTATCATGGATTAATGTTGCCACTCATTTCAGAGTTGTAAGGACAGGAAACTGGCATCTTCAGATCTGAGGTATTATTGTATTATCTTCTGTAAACCAAGATATACATCCTAAATGAGAAGTTTTTAACAAACAACTTTTACTAAAATTCAATAGCACATGTATTTAATCAATTCTTATTTTTTCTATAGATGGAGTTTAAACACTATATTTGGATAGAAGAAAAACAAGAAACATCAAAGCACGTAAAATTAGATACACTTGTATGTTACAAATAATTTTAAATAATTAGTATAATATTATAGATTAATGTTAATGAATGTTCTATAATTTTAAAATGTCTATAGGAAAGTATTATTAACAGGCAAAATTCATCCTCATAAGAATAGTTTTAATAATTTGTCCAATATGAGCAAAAATACTCACTTTGCTAAAGCTAATGCTAACGGAACAGAGTCAGAGCTATGACTCAGCAGGTAGAGTGCTGGCCACTGAATTTGACCGCTTGAGTTCATTCTCAGGACCCACAGTGTAGAAGAAGAGAATCAACTCCAAGAGGGTGTCCTGTGACTTCTCTACGATGAGCTGGAGGGCCACACCCACTTTAAACAGAGGAGTAAACAAATCTCAACTTCTCGATGATTAAGTCCTAAGCCAGTCCTGTGAATGCTAATTTATTTATGAACCACTTAAGAAAATATTAACTGGGCAACTTTGAGTTGCTCCAAACCATTCTCAGTAATGTGGACATCACAAGGAACACATTAGGAGAGATGATATGTGATTTCCAGAGTACTATGTAAGGGACAGAAAGCAATCAGCAGAGAGGCTCTGTCACAAAACATAAGAATGTGACGAGTGTTACAAGCGAAATAGAAAAGATTCGTCGCTCTCACCTAAACCACAGCACCAATTCTCTCTGACAGATTACAGCCAAGTTCTTAGTTCTTATTTCCTGACTTTGACATCTATTATTTATTCCCTCAAATGCATCTCTTACAGCATGTAGAACAAGCCGATTATCAGCCAGTTTTAATTACCTGGGGCTCCTCGTTAACAGTAAAATCCACTTAAACCAGCTTTCCTCTGATTCTCGCATGGGAATGGCTTAATAGACGTATTAGTCATAATGATGACCTGGAATACTTCTTCCTTTCGAGCAAGGTTTGTATGCTTGCTATCCCATAAATAATTCGAGATTCACTGAGAATGATTGAAACAAAGAAAAAAAATAGTTTTGACCAGTTTCATACTATTTGGAAACAAATGTGATACTTCTCAGCAAATCTGAATCCGTGGTGTTAAAATTACAGCTACACAAAAAGAAGAAAATTAAGATATGTTTTCTCCCTTCTCCAGTTTAAATTGTTACTGTGCAATTTTTTTTCTGTATCTTTTCGGATGTTGTTTTCACTTATACATGCATACATGGAGATCTGTTTTACAGCAGTAAAATTGAATTAAACATTATAATTTATAAACTGCTTAAATGATTTGTACTTATTTTTCTTGTTCTTGCTGCAGCTCTCTCTTTTAAACCTAACACACAAGCCACTCACTCCCTTTTCCATCTTTTTCATGACAATCACTTCTCAACGAGAGAGAAGTTCAAGTTATTCCATAGAGTGCTTTAACCTCCTTATGTTCAATCTGAAAATTGCCGCAGTCCATCATCTGTTTCAGAACTAAATGTTAATGAAGTGCACAATATGCTTCATATCTCAAAGATTCGCTGGAATCCAGAGAAAATCAATCATTGCACTATTGGGTATTCTGCAATATTTTTAAAAGATTGAGCGCTCCCTTGATCTCTCACCCTTGGAAGAAGGACATGCTTGCCATCCCTGGCTGAGGATCACTGCTCTCCAGAAAGAATTGTGAAGGTGTCCTAAGGACACAGCTTTAGCTAAGACTTAAACGGACCTTCTTTGTGGTTTCCATAACCAAATCCCCTCCTGAAGCCTTTTCTCCATCAGAGCAAATCTGAATAAGAACGTGTGCCTTTGCGCTGAGTAGTACCAAGTTTACCTAAATTAATGTTTATTTAGTATCTAATAATGTTTTCTGCTGAGACAAACTGGACTCTGTTTTCTCAAGGCCTTTGCCAAGTCTCATAAATCTGGGGCAAGGCATCCAGTGTTACCCCCACTAATAACCAAAGTGGCCACCCACAGAATAAACAAGGGCCTGGCTCTCCAGACATCACTGAGAGACTCTATGGGAGTACATTCAGATTTCTCGGTATTAATTTATGATGTGTAGAATGTACTTTGCATTCAAAGAATTAGAATTGGAAAAGAATACAAAGTGCACATTTAAACAGAGTTTCAGCATATACTTTTTAAATTTAATAGTGAGCCCTCACCACAAGAAAAAAAGGTTAAAAAAGAAAAAAGAAAACTTTGTGTTTCTGTAAGGAATATAGAGAGCAGCATTACACTTCAGTTTTTTTTTTTTTTGTGGTACGGTAGAATTTCTAAGCAATTACACACCAGCATCACCAAAAGAAAAACCTTACAGTGTAATTTTTTCTCTGTGTTAAAATTAAGTAAATTATTTATTCAATTGGAGTTCATGAAGCTGATTTTTTTGAGTAATATAATAGATTATTGAATCAAATCTTCCTAGTAAAGAATTTTGCAAGTACTTGGGTTTAAGTATAATGTGGAATCAGACAGTTCCATATGACTTTGATTGTTTTAACATCCAAATTTCTTTCTCTGGACTAGGCATTACAGAGTATTTTAAAGTCTCTAATAAAAACTTTCTAAAGATGTCATAATTTATTTATAAAAGACACAGATCACATCGAGGGACTGAGGAATTCAGTTCATGGTGGTCCCATTTTAATTTAATCATTCTCCACGGAAATGCAGCATTTCCCCCAATTTGCATTGAACTTGAACCTCAAGAGCAGATGCGGGCAAATTTTAGAAAGAAGGGGGAAAAAAAACTGATTTTGATATTTGTTTTATTTTAGAGATCCCAGAAAGAGTTTCCACAGAAATAGATATTTCAGAAGAGAGGAAAAGGAGATGGCATTTTTGAGTGTCTGAAAGGCCAATAGATGTTTTCTTTAATTTTATGGTTTCTTTGCTTTTTCTCTAGAAAGATTCCCACACACAATATGATGTGAATAGACTAACCTCTCTGTCTTGGCTGGGTGATAGCTTCTCAAAATAAATATACATCATATACATTCTTTTCCAGAATGTTTCTTTCTGAACCATACTCATGAGCTAATATGGCTTTCTCAGGACGTGACAGAAGTTAAGACTGCCACCTTGGCCGGGCGGTGGTGGCGCACGCCTTTAATCCCAGCACTCGGGAGGCAGAGGCAGGCGGATCTCTGTGAGTTCGAGACCAGCCTGGTCTACAAGAGCTAGTTCCAGGACAGGCTCCAAAACCACAGAGAAACCCTGTCTCGAAAAACCAAAAAAAAAAAAAAAGACTGCCACCTTGGTCAAGAAAAGTGACATCTTGAGCTAGTTCTAGCCCCAAGAACAGCCACGCCTTGCCCATCTTGAGTCAGAAGCATTTGTATTAACAAATACAAGAGTGTATTTTGTAACTTACTATAATCTTGAAATAGTATTCTGGAGTTTGTGTAATTGTGTACATTCGGGTTTTATAACATTTTATGCACAGAAAAAAATATTTATGCCTTTTCTTTTTATGAAAACGTACTTGCATCGTAACTCACAAAAATCTAGCAGGAAGTATTTTGGCTGTATAAATGTGAAGAATGAGGGAAGGAAGGAGATGTACATACTTGTTATTCATGGATAAATGCATTTCAACTACATAACGTATGTGTGTATAAAATAAAACACTGACTGCACATATATAAAAAAGGAAAGTGACATCAAAAGCTTGTCTGCTCCAATCAACTTGACAAATCTTTCTCCTTTTGCATATTAACTTGTCTCATATGCCTTCAGCATGCTGCAAAGATTTCTAGCAAGCTCATCTTAGGAATCACTGCGTCACCAGATGAAGAGTCACTTCTGCGTATCCATAGAATACAACTTGCAGCTGAGAATAAAGTTGAAGTGACACAGGGACCATAAAAACTTAGACCACACAAATGAAGTGTCTGATAATTAACTCTAAAGTAAAAAAATAATAGTTAAACTATAACTCTAGTAAAAGCAGTTATCTACAGATTATGCAAAATAAGCACCATAAATACACAATATAAATACAGCATACTTCACTGGGTGATACGTTGTCTTACTTTCTGGTAAATTTAATGAGAGATATTTAATTCTAAGATTTACTAAGTTAAAATAAGAAAAGTAGAAAGTCATAGGTCAAAGAAATATTTCTGTCTCAAGTCATGTAACACATCCAAATTATTATTTCTACTTTACTTTATTTTTATTTATATTTTTAGTTTAATTGCTCATGCAAGCACGTGTGTGTGTGTGTGAAATGTGAATGCAGGTTTTTCCACCTGAGTATACATGTATGAAGTTCAGAGGCAGATGCCTTGTGTTTTCACCTTTTGTTTTCCTCTATTGTTTTCCACATCATCATCATTATCATCACCATCATCATCATCACCATCACCACTACTACCACTATCATCATCATCACCACCACCATCATCATCATCATCATCATCACAAGAGTTGGTCTCTGAACCCAAGCTTCATTTCTGTGAGAGTGGCTGGCAAGGTTGGCCCTGGGTGCCCTATCTCCGGCCATCAGCGCAGTAGTTTTAGTTGGTGAATCTTCAAACTAAGGTCTCCATTCTCATGCAGCAAGCACTTACCTATTAAGCTGTCCCCCACCCCAAAAACTATCACAGGAAAACATCATTCCATCATTTTCCTTTGTTAGCCCCAGTTTTCTTTTCAGCACTTCTTCATGCAAGCTCTATTTTGTGTTCATTTGTTTTCATGGGGGTTTGATTGTAGGGGAAACAAGAATGTTCTGTGTAATGTAGGCTAGGTTGCAAAAGTGTTGTGTAGTCACAGTCCACTGCCTCATCCCTCCAGGTGCTGAGTGGTCTTACAAGATTGTTCTGAGGTAGGTTAGAAAAGTAAGGAAAACTATAAAGCCCTGTGAAGAAGAGAATCGCTTCAAGTAGATTCTGTTTAGAGACTCGCCAGTGAGGAATAAAGAATTTCAACACAGATAACACTTGCTGATGGCTAAAAGCCTTTTTTTCTTCCTAGCTCTTACCCTGAGATTCTAGGGATCTGGCTGAAAGTACCATTCACACCAAAGGACATGTCATTCCTTCCTGCAAACACAGTGGCTCCTGACTCTATCAGACTGTAATCCCACCCACGATTACATGTCTGCGGCCACCTTGTAGGAGAAGGGAAAAGAAATCAAAACATTTCTTAGCAATCCTTTCAGATATAACTGAAGAGGCACCAAAATGATGTATCTGCCCACTCCTAAGACACTAATTTAAATTCTTTGAGAATTCCACACCCAGGCTTTATTCTTTCTCTGAGCACCATTTTTTTTTTCATTTTTGATAAACTCTAACTCTGTTTGTTTGTTCTGAAACTCTTTTCTGCTTCCAGTCTAAGGATAAGCTTTTTACCAGAATTGATTCTCCAAAAAAGAAAAGCGAGCTCTTCGGATTGGTGTAGGCAACAAAGATGTAAGCTGCTGCACCATGTCTCACGGATATACACACCTTGTTAGTATGTGGATCATAATTTAAGAATCAATTAAAATATAGTGTTTTTTTCATTAAGTTATCAAGACATCACTATTTACTAAGCTATTTGGTACTTTGATGTTGGTCTGCTTATGCCACAAAAGCAAATTACCCAACTGCTAAACACTGAGAACTGAAAAAACATTTTTAAAGTTTTCTAAGTCCTTTCTTTTCATCCTTGTGAAAATAAAAGAGAAATGTCTACTCATCGACTCAGCCCCTACCTTAATTCTGATGCTCAGTTTGATGTCTTCTTGCACTGCTCTATTTGCAGCCCTTGCTAGATTTATGGCCAGAAGTTTATAGTCACTAGGCTTTTCCATGTTGGCCCTCTCTGTGTTAATGTATGAGTGCACCAGGTAGGTAAAATCGGGGACAACAATGTCCTCATTGTAGTGGCATGATTACGTTCCATTGGAAAAAGCCCAGGGCTGACCTGTCGTACACCGACTTTGCCCTTACATGAAGTGTGTTATTTTTATTCCTGTAAATTCTTTTCCTTATATGTGTGAGACAAATAAAATATCTCATCAAACAATGATTCTAAAGTTTTAAACTACTTGATTAACTCATAGCATATAAAAACATACTATGCATCTTGAATGTTCTTCAGTTGCTAGTCTATATAATGTTTAAATAGCACTCTGATTACAGATGTGTTTCCAGACAGTCACACAAACACAAATAATTTAGAATGGGAGCCTGGAAGCAATGTTAAGCACAAAAGAGACTTTTGCAGAAACTCTAGTAAACCAACTCGTGACAAAGTGTTATTTAAAATCAGTTTTTATTTTCTTTTTGTCCTGTGGCATGGATGTTGATTCCTTTATTCATTCTTGAAGATATCTGAGGTAAATGTTCCTGAGTTTATGCATGTATATATAATTTGAAAACATATTCTATCCAGACAAGATTAAAACAAAACAAAGCAAGCAAAAGTAGAGTAATAGCCTCAATAAAATGAAATTGATTCATTGTTGAAAATATATTATAATCAGAACACTTTCTCTTAAGATATGAGTAGGTTTCTCTACTGGAGATAAAAAGTTGGACTGTAATACTGACGTGTGTGCATGCATGCATGTGTGTGTGTGCATGCATTCATGCATGTGTGTGTGTGCATGCATTCATGCATGTGTGTGTGCATGCATTAATGCATGTGTGTGTGCATTCATGCGTGTGTGTGTGCATTCATGTGTGTGTGTGTGCATGCATTCATGTGTGTGTGTGCATGCATTCATGTGTGTGTGTTGAAAGAGAGACAGAAAGAGAAAGAGAGAAACAGAAAGAGATAGACAGACATACAGAGATCTACAAAACACATATTCAGTCTTTAGTTTATTATGGATCATATAACAACTATGTTTTCAGTGTGCTGAAAACATCTTGTGCGACTGCAGTCAGAAGCAGTACCTCCCTTTTTTTGGTTTTATCACACTGACTGAAGCATTCAAGAAAATCACAAGCTTTGTATTACATTTAAATTTTTTAAAGGTACTGAGAAATTAAAAGTCCATCCAAGAATTTCCATACTTTTAGAATGTCTTTAAAAAGAATGAAAACTGTTTTATTTTGTTTTACTTAATAAAGTAACCCATGGTTCTTGCTCACACACAATTTCTCTTGTTACTGTGTTGTAAGACTTGACATGTCCGCTTCTTTTCTCAGATACAGTTGCCTTCTCTTATGGATTCTGTACCTGAATATACAAAAGGTAGGAACATATTTCTGACCTTATACACATTGCTTTCATAGTCACTTTTTACATTTCCAGTCCCCTGTGATTTATTAACAGCTCAGCGTGACTTTAATCCCTCCCTTATTTTGTTTTACACATGTACCTACATCTTAGGACTTTCATTTATTTATTCAGAGTAAGAACCGTCAAATCTTAGAAGTTTTGTCTAACTCAAGTGTTTGCCAAACCAATTTCACTGCTACAAGTTATAGCTGAATTTCTTTTTATTTATTATTAGAAAACATAAACAAAATTCCAAGTGATGGGTCATTCTCTTTCACAAAGAACAGAAAAGCAGGCTTCTGTCTCTAAATATATTATATCACCAAGTTAAGAGGTTTGATATACAATATGTGTATTTATTCCTGACCAAATTTGAATACAACTTTTTATATGGTATATGCAAGGCAAATTTGCTAATGTGAAAATGACCTCAGTCTGAATAAAAGATTCGAAACTTAATCAAAACCTTACAATGAAAGAAAACTGATAGCAATTCTGTGCCTTTAAGACACTGTAAAAACATGAAGTTGACAGAGCATACAGTACTAATTTCCCATATCTGGTAATATTATGGTAATAATAGAAAACTACAAAGGCTATGTAGCTGAAATATATTTTCAAATATATATATATATATATATATATATATATATATATATATATATATTCTCATTAGCATAACACCTACCCAGGCTATGTTTTACAAAACATGTCAGTGTATGTCATGGTTAAAATTTATCATGTACATGTTATGGTATATTTTCTTATTCTGTAAACAAGATGGGAGATCATAGTTTTTGATCTCTAACTTTCACAGGGATGTCAATGAAAGTCTAGAGGCCTACACAAGGGGACTCTTCCACTGCAAACAACTAGGCATTGTCAAAAAGTTAAGGGCCATTCAGTTTGGTATTTAGAGAACTATATCCAGCTGATTTTGAACGTAGTAAAAACACTTCATGTTTATGGTTTAAAAAGCCAAAGGAACATTATAATCACTTTGTGTTATAAATTGACTGTTTCAGTTAATCAGTGAAGTCATCCAGCAAAGACTGAGTTATTATTTGTGTTCAGGGTTTCTTGGAGTGATCATATTGAGAAAAACTTCACATGTGATATGGACACAGATCAACCAAAATTGTGCTGCAAATCATATTGGGTCTGTTTCCATATCACAGATCATAGCCAGGTTTCTCCAGAGAAACAAGTGGATGTTTATTTGACTATGTACTGAAAGAAAGAGAGAAAATAGAGGGTTGCTTCAGTGTGCTGGCTCATGGGACTATGGAGATTGATGAGATTTCCTGGACTTTGCACTTGCTAGCCAGACACTCAGCAGAACTGACAGTGGACAGCTATTTTAAGTCAGCATCTCACATTCAGAAGAACAGAAATGTAGATCAGTCCTAGTCAGATGGCTTGTGATCAAGAAGACAAAATATGGTTCTACTTTAATCTATGCAGGTTCCATAGACAAATGAGATAGTTCAGTTCAAGTATATTGGAGAAAGAATAAGAAAATTATGTATATAAATATTACAGCTCAAGTGATTCAGACAGAAAGAAATTCCGTCCTACTCATGGTGTGTCTGACTTTTTGTTCTCCTGAATCTTCAGATAAACGCATGAATCCATCTAATTTTGAGAGGGCAATGTGTTCTGCTCAGTCTATTGATCAAAGCATTAATCTTAAAGCACAAAAACCCTCACAGATACACCCAGAGCAATGTTTAGCCAAATGTCTGGGAATTTGGTAGTTCAGTCAAAATATCTTCAGAGAAATACATATTCTTTTTTCTACTGTGCGGTGCCAGCCTCCTGATCCTGTGTAACTCTCAGTGTTCCAGACATCTGTGCCTGCTGATCAGAAGGATGCTGCAAGGTTACACATATCAGAGAAAAGCCAATGCCATTTTCTGTTCACATGTGTTTTCTTAAGGCTGACGGGACATTACGTTAGTTAAATAATAATTTATAGTAACTATAGCACATACCTTTCAATTGAATGCTTAAATATTTTCCTGATGTAAGGAATAAAGCAAGGAGATTTCAATGGAAGGAAAACTCCAGGAATGAGCTGTTGGGAGTACTTTTGATGTTCTGTTCAATCGCACACAGCCTCCACTATGTGGAGAGTATATGACTTTCTCAATACAAAGTCGACCAGACATTTTCTTACAAAAACTTTAAAAAAATGCAGAGTTATAAAATGCATTTGCACAGTTTGTGATTTTTATTGCAAATGAAGTCATGGCCAGGATGTCAATGGTTTGAAATACAGCAGTAGGATTGTTTCCCTTCTCCTGGGGAGCTGGTGTGTAGCATAAAGAGCACTTCATGGAGGCTCCAGAGAGCCTTGGGAAGAAGAATAAGCCCTTTGACAACATTACAACATAAGGTGATAACTTTGGGTTAGTCCTACATAATAGACAACCATAAAAAGTAATTAGGATTGAACACGTAATCTAGTGAAAAGGGTAAAACCTTTTTTTTAAAAGAAAAGTGTGTAAATTGAAAGGCATTTGGCCAAAACCTAAATTATTTTAAATTTTAAAGAGTATTTATTTTAAGAAGAACAGACTCTCTTGTATTTTTCTGCTATAGAATTGTATCACATTATTTCTGTCACCTCCCATCTTACCAGGATGACTGACGTTAAAAGGGTACAAAAATCGTTCTTATCATAAAAAAGTCCACGATACAGAAAAGATAAAATGTGCAGTAAGCATTCATATAGAACCTATATAAGAGTACTATAATCATTTTCACATATTTTTATAGACTAGTGCTTATTTAGTTTATGTTTCTGTAAGGGGCACCACTTCTGTACTATGGTGGTCATGCCAGGTCAGAGAACAACTTGCAAGACATCTTTCTCTCCTTCCATCATGTAGCCAAGGGTCAAACTCAAGCAGTCAGGTTTGGCAATGCGAGTCTTTACTCTCTGATCCATAAAAATCACATAGCCATATTACCTTTCCCAACACTTGTGAGCAAAACAAAATGTTTCCAAAAATCCAAGCCCCTTTACTTTCTTTGTATTACAATTAAAAGTATATTGCTATAAGATAGTAGTGATACCAAATATGTATCTCTTTGCTCATCCGCTTACTTGAAAACATGTTCATTTCACATGTGGTAAATGCTAAATCTAGTGCTCAGTGTAATATGAGCTATTTTTAGGTTTGGTTGTATTGCTGTACATGTATTAGTGTTTTGTCTACATGTATGTATGTTCTAGACGTGTATGTCTTGTGCCCATGCTAATCAGAACAGTGCAGCAGATTTCCTGAAAATGGAAGTGAGGACAGTGAGAGCTGCATGCAAATGCTAGGAACTGAGCCTAGATCCCTGCAGAAACAGCAAGAAGTCTGCTCTAAACGCTGAGCCATTGCATTCAAGCCCTAGCAGACTGTTTAAGTTTAGTCTTTCTGCTGTGATGATTTGATATTTATTGTCTTTGTCTCAGGTGCATACTACATTGCTACAATAGCCTTAAAAAATGTTGTGCATTTCTGACAAGAAGGCAGCATGTGCGAATACATGAATTCTTGGGAAACAAAGGTACAGAGGGTCATACTAATTAATCATTTTTTTAAACCAATCCCATGTAGTAGCTGAGGTGCAATTTTATTACTTTTAAAGGAATGAAATAATAATAGAGTAATGACCTTCTGGAGTTGGAATACTATAGTTATATATGTCTTATTTTATTGTAGACATATATTTATAGTGAAGGTTAGTTGAAGAAAATAAAATTATGAGAACATTCAATCTTACTGAAGTAATTGCTGAAACTCTCATAAAGTAATGAGTAAAACACCCTAGAGTTCTATGAAGAACCCTGTCAGCCACCTTAACCTGTAGAAATGAAAGGCTCGGCTGTTAAAACTCTGAATAAACAATATGACTTAATGCTACATAAGGCTCTTTGTTTTAACTCTTGTTCTGAACCTAATTATTTTGAATTTACACCTGAAAAATCAGTAGCTTTTAATCATCTAGCGCATATGTGCATGTGTGCAAATGGATTTTTGGATCTAAATGTGTGGGCTATGAAATTTTAATAGTAGACAAAATAAATTTTAAGATAATATTTCAGATGCCAGTGAGAGGAGCCTTTATGAAGATGGTAGGGAATCTACTCTATTCTAAAGAGTGTAAGAAATTTGTTTAACAAACTAATTGAATATTTGTATTTTTCATAGTAAGTAATTGCAAAAAAAGTCTCTTTTGAGAATCTCAAATCTCTTTAAGACCTATAGCTTTGCCAAAATTCCCATGGGACATAGATACTTTTCTAGAATGCACACTACTTAGGAACAGTTGTCATTGTTGGCGAGCGATTTACTTTTCTCTCCATGGTGAGTAGTTATAAGTGACCCACACTGATTGCGTAGATGTGAACCAACCACAGACTGGTGAAGGACCAGCCTGCCTGGCAGACACTAAGATGAGAGTAGACACACCAAGTGAACATTGTATAGTCTCTGGAGGCTTCATGGGTATTCCCACAAGAGCACGCTGTGTCAAGAAGGGTTCTAAATGGATTTTGTGTAGAATAGCAATGCCATTAACACTTGGCACTACAGCTCCCAAATGGAAGTGCTTCTGAATAATGGTTTATTTTATTCTTTATAAAGATAAACACAGTAGGTCACTGTTCAGAGAGGCTAACACATTTCATGAATAAATCCACTCTGAAAGAATAATATAGAAAAGTCTTACTGTCCCTGGCATAGACCTGCCGTTTCAGTAGAAAAAAAAATCTTAGATTTTGCATTCTTCTTTTCATAGTGTTAAGTTGTGGTTCACAGTTGCTTCAGTTTACAAAGTCATACTAAACTCTTGGCAATTGGTAAACAGTCTGTTCACATAAGAAAAGCTAAAAATTTACACAGTATTGTAAAATATTGCAAAAAAAAATCCAGGAGAGCAGGAAAAGAATAACCAAATAAAAGATTCTAGTTATTTGGAAATGGTAACAGGCTTTCAATTCATTTCTCCAAATGAGAATAAGTTCCTGAAAAGATACATTAAGTGTTCGTTTTATGTTTTGTGCAGTATTTGGTGCTCAGCACTTAACCTCAGTCTCCTGGGGTGCAGCAATTTGGGTTAGTTACCACTTAGCATTTTATTTTTTTTTAATAAGATCATAGAACCATCATCTATGGTTCTGCCAAAATCCACTTATGCTTCATTCCTTCATTCCTGATCTCCTGTGTGTCTGCGGTGTGCACTTCTCCTTCTCTTCACCTTCATCCCGGAGCCAGATCTTTTCTGCCAGACCCTACATTCAAATCAGAAATCTCCTCTTACGTCCTTCCTTCCCCCTACTTACCATAACACTTGATTGTTTTGTCAGTAACTATTTTTCAGCTCCAAATTCTATAATAAGCTATAAGTATATAAAGCAAATATTTGGATTGTTAAAGTTGTAGTTTTCCTGCTACCCTTCCGAAATGGTCCATTTGGAAAGCCACAGAGGATGACCAGGAGACCTGACTCACTATGAAACTGATCAAGGTGGTAAGAGTCATTCAAACCACTTTTTACTACTCACCAATTTTAAAGTTGGAACCTAGACAAGATTCAAAATTCCCTCCAAACTCTCATCCTTGTACGCCTTTATTTCCTAATCTCTAGATCGTTACATTGCAATACTTTCCTAGCTCCTTTCTATCCTCCATTACTTCAGACTTCCAGTCACACAGAAACCACATTCAATGGTGAAGGTGCTTTATTAGGACTGCTCTTATTAGGATTCCTCTCTGTATGCTTTGAATATGCTTTTTTACCATTGGTTAATAAAGAAGTTGCTTTGGCATATGGAAGGGCCTAATGTATCATGGGTGGGAAAACTAAACTGAATGCAAGGAGAATGAAGGCAGAGTCAGGCAGATGCTACGTAGTTACCAAAGGAGAAAGACTCCAGAACTGTCCCAGTAAGCCACAACCTTGTGGCGTTTTATGGATTAATAGAAATGGGTTAATTTAAGATGTAAGAGTTAGCTAGGAATATTCCTAAGCCATTGTCCAAACAGCGATACAGCTAATATAGTTTTGTGTGATTATTCGGGTCTGGGTGGCCAGGGAAACCAACGTGCAGCCTCCATGTAAACTACTCTGATACTGCTGGGAGAGCAAAGTGATTCATCTGTCAGGAAGAAAAACATTTCAGGCTTCAAAGGTCTCTCTCAACCTGCTCTCAGACTTCATTGAAGTATAATCTTTCATTCAAGAACAAAATGCTGTCTTATTGTCGTGTAAGTATCTTTTTGTTAAGCTCAGCTCTCGTCACAAATAAGATCACAAGTGATGGAAGGATTGTGCTTCATTTTAGCTATAAAACTGGTCATTTGGGAACAAGATAGAAAACACAGGTGCTACATTCATTCCTTATCACTACATGGAGACTTGGGGAGTCTCAGTAAACATAAGACTTGAAGAAAGGAATAGGAAGGGGGGGAATAGAAGAGGAAGGATGCAAGAATGGCAAACTGGTGTCCAAAAACTACAAACCACAAGCCATACTTACACACTGTTTATTTTAGAAGTGTCACACAAATCCTATCTTTCCGTGAATGATATCATTTATGAATAAAATATGAACCGTTACTATTTCAAACAGCAAATAATTTGCAGCCCAATTATCTGAGCAATTTTGATAGAGAGTTTCAAATATAATACTATAAAGCCAAACCACGTACTTGTTTGTTTAAAGCATACACACATGTGCACACAGACACACACACACACAAAGCTAGGAAGAAATGAAGTTGATAAGCCTACAAAGTGTGGTGTGCGGGCAGAGTGGAAAGATAGTTATTATCAGAAGGGCGGAACTGTAGTACTTAGAAGACATTGGCACTAGATCAAGATAAATGACTGGGAATGACCAGAGTTACATCTATTTGAGTCAGGAAGTATGAATAAATAAAAATATCATACAGAGAAGGGGAGGAGGGGGAGGAGGAGAGGGAGTAAGTGATTAGGAATTGAGTTGAGATTTCTACTCTGGAAAAGGGATTAGCCGGAAGGCAAGTCGAGAGAAGAGTGTTGCAGCCATGCTTAGCCCTACCTGTAGAGACAGGCATCCTCTCTAATGAGTACCTCTGGGAACAAGAAGTCTCAAGCCTCGCAGCAGCACTGGAGGTAATGGGACCCTCCCTCCTAGGCAGGAATGGTAGGGCTGCACCTGGTTTTCAGAAGTGGCACCGCGTTATCCCAGAGGTGCAGAGAAACTGGAAGGAGTTCAGAGGGAGGAGGAAAGAATGATTAAGATGCAGAGAAAGATGTTTTGTGATGAAAGATTAAAGCACTAAACAAGCATAGCCTGGCTGAGCAACAAGTTGATGGACAAAGAATTTATCTGTGAATAATTAACAATGTACACAGTTTGGAGAAAACGTGCTGTTTATCCTGGTATCTGGAGAAGGGTTATAAAGAATAATTGCATAGAGAGAAAAAAGGCAACTCTAAAATTAGGAAAAAGGAGATACAAGTGATAAATATCTTTTCCTAATAAGGAAGACACAGTGCTGAAGCAAGGATGATGTCAGTCTGATGATATGATTAAAATAAATCCATACAACACAAAACAACATTTTATTCCAGGACTTAGGAAGAAAACACAGTAAAAAGAAAAATCAAGGAATGTGTATATGACACTGCCAATTCAAACTCACCATTTGAATGAAAAATCTGGTTGGTTCTCCACATTTTCTTTATGCAAAGTCTTTATTAATTAATAACCTGAGCTGGTGAATTAGTGCATCATTTTCCAGAAGGAAATTAAATAAAATAGGGAGATAGACCATTTTAATATTGCTCTCAATGATTTTTATGTGGGTTTCTAGTGGGGTATTAAAAATCGTGAATTATAAAGGAATCTCATATATAATCAGGCCTAAGGGTAGATATGGTATCTTGAAACAACTATCTGTGAGAGTAGACAGTGCATCACAGAAGAAAGCAGAGAGTTCCCAGGCAGAAATTCGCCCATACTAACACATGCTGTTGCGTGCACTCATGAACCAAATGTGTTTCCTGGACAAATCACTCTGTAACGCCCATCCCCTGGGAGGAATCTGAACTGCTCATACAGATATTAGTTTTGGATTATGATATTTGGGTTAATAGCCACCCATGTTCCCAGTAACACATACTAGTCCTTCCTTAAAACCCAGCGTTCGGCTTTCAGTATTTGGGACAGAGCAGATACCCAGTAGAAAAGTAAATTGAAAGAGTTATATTGATCTATCACGTATTGTTCTGTTATATTTTACTTGTTGAGAAACTTTTATTTGGAAGCTTTGAGAGCCAATGAAATAACAATATGTACTTGCAGTGTACCACACATGCCTTTCCTCTCTGGTCAGACACATCCCCTAGTTTCATGCCATTCTCCATTGGACAAACACTGGAGCAGAGGACTGAACACGTGACTGAGAAGCCAAGGTCAAGATGACAAGAAAAACAAGAACATCAAAGACCTGAATCTTCTTCCTGCTGATCCTGGTGTCTTCTCTCCACACTGATGCTTATATGATTTATAAACCCAATCATAGCAAAAGAATAAAATTAACTGCATACTCCTTATACACAGAGCCACAGCTTTACTTCAAGGTTCTTGGAAATCTAATACACACAGTTATTAAGTGCAATAAAAGGATATATGACAAAATAATAATTAAATTTATTTTCATAGCTATCCAATATGTGTAAATACTTGTTTTCACAAGAAAACTTTTTCCCACAGAGTGATATACCAGAGGTGATGGGAAAAGACAAACGGAAGGGTCCAATGACTGATACACTCAGAACAAGCAGACTCTCTGAAGGTGCAGCTGGGTGGAGCTGAGAGAAAAGGGAAGATAATCTGGAGAAGGTATTCCAGGAGGGTGGGGCAAAACCTGAGGAGGAATGTGGAAAAACAGAGGAAGCCCTGTCAGGTTTCCAGACAGTGAAAAACAAACGTCAATGCAAAAAGACATTTGGCAACAACTTCTCGGCTTTGCCAAGGAGCAATCTGCAGAACAGAAGGTCCAAGTAGCGGGAGGAAATTCTTAGCAGAGGCAAATAGCATCTTGGAACTGGCTGAAAGGAGAAGAGCATTTAAATGAAAGACAGGAGTAAAGAGACTGTGTCAGGCATTGGACATTCACAACAGGGGTTTGGAGGCCGAGGACTTCCCAAGGGTTGAGCCAATGACAAGAGACAAGGGTGTACCACATGGGACAGTGGGAGGTGGGTGCATTCAGAAAAACAAATTTCTATCTTGAAGGAAATAGCAAAACTATAAATGAAACAAATAGATACCTGAATCAGAACAATATAAAACAACGTACACATAGAAAACAAAAGTAGCAACTATTCAAAATCCTCCAAGAAAGCCAGCCAGTGTCTCTAGCAGTGAAGGTTGAAATTCCCGAAACCCAGCTGCCTGGTCCATGTACCACTCACAGCCGTTAGCAGAAAGAATCTGGAAAAACTATTTCATCCCCGGCACTCCCCCCCATGTCTTAGTTTTTTCACAAGAGAACAGCAGAACATTGTACCATTTGCCACAGAATCAGTAGGAGAATTAAGATCTCAAAGAGCTCAGCGCTTGTCAGAGAGTGAGGCGTCTGATAAAAGGTCAATTTTCAAAGTCTTATGATACTGGAGAAAGTGAAATGCGATACAGAAGGAAAAAAATGTAAAAATAGTATTTTTTAAAAGGAATCCAAAAAAGAAAGATGAAAGGGGCGTGAGAATTAAAGGCTGCACTTTTAAAAACCGATGAATAAGATGTCGCTTAACGTGCATCAGTTCCAAGGGTGTTTACTAATGTAAATTTGTGGAAAGCGGGCAAAGAAGTCACTTATTCCTGAAAGACCCAATTCAGAACTCCGTTTTCAAAAATCATTCAAAGAAGCTCTCTTCTTCCCCTTCCCAGAACTGCCTTAAAACAGCCAAGCGTTTCAACCCAGATCCAAATAAATAACCAAGTATTTCATGTTGGAATGCCATTCAAAGGCAGCAAAGAGACTCCTACTAGTCTCCCAATAAAGTCATACTCCCTGTCTTAAACATTTTCTTTGTGAATTTAACAATTAACAAGGATAGCAATCGCCACACTCTGAGGTATCTACTCTAAGGTAAACCTTACAGGTCTCATTTCAGACTCTGGAGGATAGATATTCATTTTAATCCCCATTAACTTGTGTGAAAGTCGATGCTCAAAAACAAAAACCTTAAGCCAGTGTTTCAAGTTTTCGGTCATGCAGATGCAGAGCTTGGGCTTGAATGGAAGTCTGAGGAAAAAGCTGAACTTTTAGCATGGTAATGTCTTCAGCGAAGGACTCCAACTGAGCCTCTACACCCTTTCATCAAATAGCCATGCAGGATTTAAACTAGTTATGTCAGCTGGTTATTTATTTTTCAGCTCACGCTTCCCTCTATGCCTGTGCGTATCAATCTATATGTTTTTCTGAAATCTTGTAGAACTTGAAAAACCACATTTCTTGGTCACTAAGTGGCTAGACAGAATTTAAGAGAAATTCTCTTCTCTGGTGATCAAGCAAAAGTCTCAGCCATGACAGATAAGCAGTCCACCACTGATAGAAAGTGGGCCTCTGGATCACGTAACATTAAGATTTTTTTTTTAAATAAAATAAAGTATTTCTATTCATTCTCAGTTCTCATAGTCTGAGCATCCCACCAAGCTGCATTTGATTTTCGTGTTTAATGACACATGGATCATTTCATACTACGCAGCCTCTCAAGTCAAGCCAGTTACTTCATCTGTGGCTGAAGTGAAGAAAGTGAGTTGATGTAGTACAGAAAGCAAACTTTGAGTACACTTTCTTGAGAGACTAAATATGAATCCCCAGGGTGGAGCATAAATAATGCAAAATACCTGCTCTCTCTTGACTTAAGATCTTTTCAGGACATTTTTGGCAGTGTATAATTTTAACTTTAAATATTGACTTTAAAACAAAGCGTATGTAAGATTCAACTCCAATGTATTTCTAGCTGGTGAGCAAATGCAATCTTTCACTCAAAAAGATAATGTACGCTGAAATAAAACATGTTCACAAAAATCCAAAATTGAAGCAGAATGTAAGTGCTACACAAGATACATAAAACATATATGAAATAATAATAATAGTAATAATAATAATAAGCTTTGTGACTTATGAAGAGAGGAAAGGTGAATAAAATCAGGGTGATTTCATAGTAGGGATGGCGTTTTAGCTGAAGTGTGAAAGTATATAATATTTCAAGAGACATATGAGATAGGGCATGAGAAAAGAATGATGTAATGGCTTCATAAGGTTAAGATAAGCATAGACAGACTACAAAGTCAGTTCTCACCACAGTCATGACAAGACAAGTTGTTTACACTGGGTTCTGCCAGCATCCACGAAGGAGCAAACAATGACAATGATGTGTAAATGGGACGACCAACTTATTAGGGGATCCCCATCATATGATACAGCACCCACTGTCAGCACAGCAACAGCCCCATAGTTTTCTAGTAACTAGGTAGAGACAGAAGCTGATTTTTAAAAACCCGTGATACAGAACTTTAAATTCATCTGAGCTCAAAGAATGGCATCAAATATTCTTGACACCTTAGGATGAAACAGGAACAAATGCCATGTTTAGATTCACAATCTATTGACAGAAGATGTAGCTGAGGAAAACATACCCTCAAAACGGTAAATGTTTTTGTAAGGAATAGATTGGCACAAAAACACTTTGTTTAAAAGCAAAAGAAACAAAGAACCGGGCATACCATTTCACAGGAAACACATAGGCTTCTTTTCTTTAATTTTTGAGCAGAATAAACATAGATTTATTAAGTAAAACTGAGAAAGAACTCCCAAGAGTGGGAAGGTGTGCAAGGGAATAACACCTACATATGATCCTCCTGACATAAAATCGTATTACTACATATATTATGTTGTGGGCTTAAACTGGAATGTTACATACTTCAACAACTAAAAAAAAGCATGAGGTAGCAACAACATGTTTGTTCGACTCTGCTTTCTGTTGCTGTGATGAAAATGATAACCAAAACCAACCTGGGATACGGGTCTATTTGACTGACACATCCTGATAACAGCCATCATTTAGAGGAGTGGCTCTCAACTTCCTAATGCAGGCCACTAGAATATAATTCCTTGCATTGTGGTGACCCCAACCATAAAATTATTTTCATTGTTACTTCACAACTCTCATTTTTTCTATGAATCTTAGTGCATATATCTGTGTTTCCTGATGGTTTTAGGCAGCCTCTGTGAAAGAGTCATTCACACCCAAAGGGATGAGTTTGAGAACTACCAATTTAGAGGAATTAGGGCAGGAATTCAAACAGGAGTGGAGGCAGGGATAAGAAGGGAAGATGCTTATTGGCTTGACCATTTTGATTTCCTCAGCTAGGTTTCTGATACGCCTAGAATTACATACCCAGGTATAGATAGCTCTGTCCTCAGTTGTCTGGACCCTCCTACATCAATTAACAATCAAGAAACTATTCAACAAACATTTCCACAGGCCAGTCTGGTAGAGGCATATAGACTAAGGTTTTTATTGCCAAGGTGTGTCAAGTTGACAACCAAGATTAACCATCTCTATGGCTAATCACGTGATGAGGTTTAATTGCTTTAAGGGAGATAATTTTCATCCCTCAGTGGCAAAACTTTTTGTGTACCCCATATACATAGTCATGTAAACCTGTATGAAAATATACACCTAATCGTTCATTATTATTTTTAGTTCTTTTTAATTGTATAGCTTTCTGTGAGATAATAAGTACACAGAATGAACCATTTCTGACAAAGACAAAGATTCTGGAATACACTAGACCAAATTAGACATGTCTACTTATAAAAGATCAACAAAAATAAGAATTAGAAAAGACTACTAAAACAGCATAGACAAAATATCGCAAAGGTTTAACATAGTAATGCAATGAAAATGAAAATGGGAGAAATGTTTAGAAAAACTCTCTAAACTAACTGAAAATAAAGAGTAAATGAAGGTAGTAATAACAACGCTAACATTGAGAATGGGTCACTCAAAACCAGACATAAATTAGAAATATGAACACACATAGACTCATTTAACACCCCTGGTGACCAAGCCATCTAATACCATTATTACTGTCATTTTTCTGATGTTAAAATGCAGACAGAGGGAACCATGGTGAGTTTTTACAGGCTGTACGCTGGCAGGTAGCAAAGACTGGATGGGAATTGGGGCAGAAAGGGCCTGTCTTACCTTGTGCCACAGAAGACTGATTAGTCTGTACCCTTAAGAGTACTTGTGTATACTGTCAGGCAGTGGTGGTACACGCCTTTAATCCCAGCACTCGAGAGGCAGAGGCAGGAGGATCTCCGTGAATTCGAGACCAGCCTGGTCTTCAAGAGCTAGCTCCAGGACAAGCTCCAAAGCTACAGAGCAAACTCTGTGTCGAAAAACTTTAAAAAAAAAAAAGAGCACTTGTATATGATAATTATAGAAATAAAGATGTCAAATAGGTCACAAAAATAAATAAATAAATAAATAAATAAATAAATAGAACTGGTTTATTCTTGCCCTTTTGGCTTTTGAAGCCCTTGGAATAAGTGAAAGTCTTTAATAGAGACACAAACCATGTTGGCGTGAATGAAGAGATGAGGAAGGACAAGTGGACAAATTATTAGAAATTCTTCTTTCACTGTAATTCCCTGTGGAGATGATACTGTCAATGAATAACCATAGGTTTGTACATTTGTGAGAATGTGGCTGTCATTTTAATATGAACTTGGGTTAGTTTTATACAATAAATGCACCCCTGAGACCTCTACAAACCGTCAAGTTCTCCCTGCATAGCTATAAAATGAAAATACAACTATGCAGAAGAGAGTGTTTTCTATCATTTCAGCAGATTCTTTTAAAGTTCATTTAAAATTTAGGAGATTATTATTCCAGGAAGGATGGAATTTCCCCTTGACAGGAAAATATCCACAACTGAAAGACATAATGTAATAAATAAGTACACGATTTCAAAGGAAAATAAGAGAGAACACCTGCTTCCTGGAAGGGTTCTGATGAGCACACTGGGAAAGGCATCCGTTGTTTCTATTATTAAAGGTGACCACACCAAGAAAGAATGATGTTGTGCAGGAGTGTTATCTTTTGCTTTGTTCACACCCAGATGAGACATTAAAAGCATTAGGTTCAGATAAATCTGTACCTCCCACAGACAAAGAGTTACGGAAAGCAGATTGTGGCTATATTCTTCTTCATTGAATGCTTTTTTTTATAGGGATGTTTATTTTGCACTGAAGCACAACTACAATTGAATAATTTGAAGTGTTCTCTACATTTTTTACTACAGTTCAACAACAAAAATATATAAATCAATGTATGATACTTTAGAAAACAAAAACAAAACTCTGTGACAAAAGATCAACCTCTGCAATCATGCAAACTCTATACATTATTTCATATTTTGTGTGTATGTATATTAATATAATTGAGCATCAGTCTTTAGACAACTTTATATTTTTTACATGGTACACAGAAAAACATTCTCTCATCAGTATTTAATAGCAAATAATACTTAAATTCAAACCAAGTTGTCTTTAGTTTGAGTCTCTTAAATGAAAGAAATTTCTATAAATTTAATAGCAATATAAAAGAGCATATACTCACATATGACTGAAAAGTAGAAAATGAGTTTACATTGGTTGGTTTTGTAGAAAAAAATATCTTTCTGACTGTCCTAAGTGATTCAGAACACCATGAAAGACACCTGATGGAGCCATTGAACACTTGGTGACAGAGCCATTGAACACTTATAAATTGTGAGTCTACTCTGAGTATATAAGGGCAATGCCTGAGAAGAAGCCAGACTTGTATCTGCTACGCTCGAGCTCACTGCATAAGGGATGGCACAGACCAGGGAGAAGGCAATTTCAAAGGCCAAGTACACAACCAGATAAGGCAACTCTAACACAACTTGTACTTTTCTGACATTTACTGCAATATATATATATATATGTGTGTGTGTGTGTGTGTGTGTGTGTGTGTGTGTGTGTGTGTATGTATGTATATATGCAAAATAGAACTTTCTTGTTTTGTCCCAGTAGTTTCCTTTCCTTAAAAAAATTTACTTAACTCTCCAAAACATTACTACCTTCTATCTATAATTTAACTCATTAAACCTATCACTTATAACATTATCTTCTTTGTAAGTTATAGTATATGTAATCATTTATAAGCACATGAAATCATATATAACCTTATGTTCTATACAGAAATGGACAGAGTTAGATTAATTAGAAAACATCATATAATAAATAAATCATATGCATTTAATTGCAATCATTTATTGTAATGGATCATAGCTGAATACACTCCATGAATGTACCAGGAAAGTTAGTTTGTTTTTCTGGAAGTTGTCACTGAGATGTGGGCATTAGTTCAGCCTTACCTGGCTACAGGTTTCAACAACTCTTGCAGAACACACCACATTTGTAAAGTACATGCTGCCATCACCAAGAAGCAGAAAGATTGCCTTCTCTAGCAGTGAAGACTCTTTTACCATGTGATGTCTCAGTGTGTACCTCTGAGCACAGTGTTGTCAGTGTGCCATGGCTACAGAGCTGAAGCCCGGGGCTATTCCACTTTGAATTCTCAGCACTGTCTCAAAGTAGACAAGTTGTCCATTCATGTTTAAGGAAGGAAGGATGGGAGAGGGAGCAGGAAGGAAGAAGAGAGCATGGTGAAAGGCACACAGAAGAAATTTACACCAGCACATCCCCAGTCTCTCTGGGTGTTTTTTAAAAAAAATCTGAAACACAACAACTACCTGAACCAACTTAGACAATTTTACAGTAACTATTTCTTAACTAGAAAGATTTCCAAATAGATTTGCTGAGATTGACAGGTTACTAGGCCTACATTTCAATCCCCAGGGTTAGAATTTTAAAAAATGAAAAAGAGAAGCAAAAGTCCTCTGGACCTCATCCTGAAAAAGTTCAACAAGTACAGTACTTAAATCTTACCCATGGTTTATAAATTTGTCAATACAGAAGATAACATTTCTACCTTGAGAAAATATCTTTTTGGAGGGACTGGAGAGGTGGCTCAGCAGTTAACCATCCTTCATGAGATCTGTAGCCCTCCTCTCACCTACAGGCCTACATACAGGCAGAAAACTGCACACATAATAAATAAATAAATCCTTTTTTAAAGAAAACATCTCTTTAAAAATCAAGACAGGACTGCTACCTAAGAGACTTATCATAGTTGTCTAAAACATAGCCTTTTGGAAACACAAAAATCCCATTTGCAGTCATTTAAAGATGAAATAATTCATTGCACGGTGCTCACATGTATGTTGAGGTAAATGGTCAGGATGTATGTTTTCTGGATTGGCACACTTAAGGAAGAAGAAAGACTTGAACTGACTTTTGAAAAACTGGTTATCGGCATACAAAGACAGGATGAAACAAATTCCATCCCAAAATGATACTGTGATCGGTGTTGGATCCAAGGTTTCATTTTAAGAACAAATTTGGTATTGTTTCCCAAACTAAATATGTGGTAAGGGAGCCATGGCTATGGCTTCTCTTTCCATAGTGTGTCAGGACACCCTGGGATGAGACAGCTATGGCTTCTCTTTCCATAGTGTGTCAGTGACAGCGTGGCATGAGACATCATTGACTGCACACCAGTGATGACATTGGCTGCTCCTCATCTCACGGAACATCAGTGAAGACAGAGCAAGGAAAGGATCCAGTGGGGACAAGGAAGTGAGTAAGAACCACCTAAATCAGGACTCTGTTAGCTTGGTGTGGCCACCTTCCCCATTTAATCCTGGATTACATATATGGAACAAGAATTGTTAATCAATTGATCAATGCAATCTTTTGTTAATGACTGAAACTACCCAAAAACCCCACAAATAGCCTTGCAGGTTCTATGGGAAAATTCCAATATTATTATTTGAAAACAGATTTCCCCACTAAATATTTAGAAATCAGTATGACTTAAATCATTTCCTAAAATACCTTTGGAGAGGCAATTTGTTAGACTTATGCAGACTAGCACAGTAAAGGATAAATAAAATACCACAAAGAAAGTGTAAAATTATCTTTTAAAAGAAAAGAACAGTAAGGATTCTGAAAAGTCATAAAGTAGCATATTTTATCTGTTCACTGAAAGCTATATATTATACATATACATCTGTGTATACATACACATGCAGAGTAAGTGTGAAATTTTCCTATCTAAGGTAACAATGCTCCCCCAAGAGACACAGACTATCTAACAGAACCCCCAACACCAGGTATGAAAAGCCCTCTTTTGGGTTGTTGGTCAGGGTTGTGGAAGACACTCCAGAAACATTATAGGCTACTGCTGTAGCACTTGGTCACCCCACAAATGTTGAAGGTAGCGTCTCTTGCTAAAGATATTATGTACATTGATCCTAGCTCCAGAGGATCTGACACAGAAGTCAGAGGATCCTTGCTGAATCTGACTTTAACAGCTCCATCTCGAGAACTGGCTTTGAGAGACTCAGGCATTGCCATGCAGGATCCCATGTGGGTAAAGTAACCAATGGTCTTAGCACTATGATGCTTATGAACCACAACAATGACCAGCATGGCATGATAACTCCAAGAATGTAATATGGAATGGATATAGAAAAAATGAAAAAGAGGCAATAAGTTTGAGAGGGAACAAGAAGAGTACATGGAAAGGCCTGGAGGGAAGGAAGAGAAGGGTAAAACTAAGCAGAGTTTGTATTGACTGCTTCGGTCTTTTGTTCATTGTTTATATTTTGAGACAGGGTTTCATGTAGCTCAGAACAAACCTAGACTATCTGTGTTACCGAGGCTGGGTTTAAAATCCTGATCCTCTACTTCCAGAGTACTGAGCCTGTGTGTACCGTCATACCATCCTACGGGATTCAATCTTTAAAGTTTTCTTTCTCTGGCTTTCCTCAACAAATGTTATCCTCAAAAACTTAGAATACAAGGTTTCCATTGAATATAAATTTTGTATAAGGTTCATACACAAATATATGTGTATAAACTTATATATCTGTATGTATAAATAGTGCATTAAAAATTTGTGTATAAATATACATATGAATATATTCTGAATATATTCTTCTGCATATAAATAGTAAATGAAATATTGTGTATTAATCTACTCTCAAATTCTCATGGTTGGATCAAAACCGTTCAATGTTTTTCCTATGTATTCACAAGAAAATCACTTTTGTTACCTGAGAAATTGTAGGACGTTCTCTCCACTATCAGGCAAGCAATTTCATAATAGGTACATCTAATGTCCATTCCTAACACTCTCTATGTGGAGAGAGTGCCAGATCCTACATGCTGAAGGTCCAATTTCCAAGTCTACGGTCATCTCATACACATCAGATGCCAGTCGCAAACCATAGGTTCTTTTCCAGTGCTCGTGATCAACCACCTACAGATCTACAATCCACAACAACTTCACTGGGTTGGATGAATTTTCATGACAATGCATGGGGCTTGGGCCCAGACAATGACTGATTTAATGCAAAGGACTACATAGACCAAAGATAAATGAAGGAAATGCATGCACTGTGTCTTGGAACAGGCACAGGCCTTGAAGTTTCTGGGCATACCACCCACCAAGCACCTCCATGTGTTCAACTATTCAATTGCCTAACCCCTGTCCCCTGGGATGTGAAGCCTCCATTGCATTGGTACAACTTCTAATAGACAAGGTAGGGGAGCTCAGAATGGCTTGTGTGCTTATTCTGGCTTCCCTTATCTCCATCCGCTTCCTGTCTCATGCTTCCCTCTCTCTCCCTCCTGCTCTTCTGGCTGTTTTTCTTTCTTTTAAGACAAGGACCTCTGTAACCCCAAAAAGCATCAAATCCACCATGTATCATGTATCCAAAGATGGCCTTGAACTCCTGCTGCTCTTGCTGCCACTTCTTGAGGGTACAGGACAAGTATAAACCACCATGCCTGGCCCAGTGCCTTGGTCTCTATGCAGAGAATTTCTTTTTTCCAAGCTAAGATTCTTACTCTATGAGGAGAGTCTTACAACTACTATCTGACCAGGCAGTGCAGAAATGTCTTTATATGCAGCAAGTGGTTCATTTCTATTACATGAGTTGGGAAAAGAGTTATAGATGCCAATAGATACCTTAAAATCCAGCTCATATAGATCATACCATCATAGTAATCAGAAGGTAATACTGAATATTCCTATGAAAACCATGTGGCAATGGGGTAGAATTCATGTCTATCCTATTTGTAAAACATTTTCATTTTGAGAATAGGTTCGTAAATTATTCATACAATTTATTCTCATAAGCACTCATAAGCAAAAGTGATAACTGTGAAAACAGACAAGCTTGTAACAGTGAGAAAGACACTCAAAAGTGTTTTCCCAAAGTAATTCGGAACACTATTCAGTTTCAGTTCCATTTGCTCAGAAACGACCATGAACTTAAAGTTCAAGTTCAGGAAAATATCATTGATTATCATATTTGCCACTACTGTTTAGTTTCACACTAGAGAATTCTCAAGCAGATGATACAGCAACTGGATTGAGACTTGCATTTGGTACTAATGTCCTTGGAGATCCCCGGGGATGAGATTCATCTCTGAGCTCTCCTTGACCCTGCTTCTTGGCAGATGGGGACTGAACTTTCCTTAGGTAACTTGATTCCATAAGGGCAGCATTGAGGCTTCCTGCAGAGTGCCCTGAACATTTAATAGAGAGAGAAAAACTCCAGTGCTCCCTTCAGAGCCAGACAGTTCAAGTACGGCCAGTACATCACTGGTGTGTGGTCTAGAAACAGTCTAGTCTCTGGGCATGAGACTGCTTGAGTCTGGGATTATTTCCAGGTCGTCAAGTGAAAGAGCAGTGGATTAGATCATTTTGTTTCCTTTCACTTTCTTATGAAGCATACTAAAATAGACTAGCTCGAAATATCATGAGAGTGAGACCATTTAAGAAAAGGACCCAAGAATAAAGCCTGACAGGAGAATGTAAAGGGAGAAAGTAGTGGCCACACAGTGGATATATTCTGGACAAAAGGATAGAAATAAGAACAGGAACATGTTAGAGGGAAACGGGGCATCCTTGTAGAGATTTTTAAAGTAGTCTGTTCAACAATCTGTATCTGTATTTGGGGATGGAAAACTACATCAGGGAAATAGGCAATGTTACAAACCCAACAGTGGAAAGGCAAACAGGGTAATGTCATTAAAGCAGGGTGGAACTAACATGGGGATGCTTCAGGACACTGTTACTTAATGCTTAGGGTCTATAACTAACTCCTTCTTCTGGACTGCTTGAATGGAGGCATGTTCCTGTTGGGAACATATGCTATTGTCTATTATGTGTCTTCAAACTTCTTAGCAAGGAAGAAGCAAGAGCAGGAGCAGGAGTTGGAAAAGGTTGAGGAAGATCAGTTTTGAACTACTATTCTGTTATCCAACTGCATATTTGAATTGGCAACCTAAAGATTCTTCCTTGAACTATTTCATCAGATTAAAAAAGGCAACTCAAAATGATATAGATGAAATGGAAATCTATACTAATTTGTAACAGGTACAGCTTGTGTAAGAGAAGTCAAGGTGACACAATAATTTAATGTGCCATATAGTGTTTGGTTTGTCTAAACATTTATTTCTAAAAATATTCCTGAGATTAGTGTGATTTATGAACCCCAACAAATGGAGAAATGGACAAGTATGGGGAGTAGTGATGGAGGTGGGTCTTGTATCTTATCTGTTGCTTTCATTGGTTAACTAATAAAGAAACTGCCTTGGCCCTCATAGGACAGAAAATTAGGTAGGCAGAGTAAACAGAACAGGATTCTGGGAGAAAGAAGCTGAGTCAGTGAGTCGCCATGATTCTCCCACTCCAGACAGACACAGGTTAAGATCCTCCCTGGTAAGCCACCTCATGGTGCTGCATAGATTATTAGAAATGGGTTAAGAGGCTAAAACTAATGGGCCAGGCAGTGTTTAAAAGAATACAGTTTCCGTGTAATTATTTCGGGGCATAAGCTAGCCATGCAGGCGGCCGGGTGCCGGGGACGCAGCCCCGCCGCTCCTACTACAACAGAGTAGTCTGAATGTAACTGGCTCCCATATTCTCAGTAGTTTGAATATAATTGGTCCTCACAATCTCATAAAGAATAGCATTATTAGGAGGTTTGACTTTGTAGGAGTGGGTATGGCCTGGTTGGAGGAAGAGTGTCACTAAGGGGTGGGTTTGAGGTTTCCTATGCTCAGGATATTGCCTATTCTGTTGCCTGAAAGATGTTGGACTCTGGGCTACTCCTCCAGCACTACATCTGCCTGCCCATTGCCATACTACCTGTCATGATGATGATGAACTGTAGGTGAACCACCCCAAATAAATGTTTTCTTTATGAATTGCTGTGGCCATGGTGTCTCTTCACAACAATAAAAATCCAAACTAAGACATCATGCAACCCATGTGAATGATATAGTTAGGAAATGCACTCGGAGTAGTTTTTCTCATAATTCATCATCTAAACCATTGCACCACATTCTCTCCAACACTTCAAAACCATGCTCAACATTATACTAATCATAGACTCTAAAAGTGTTACTTCCAAAACTAAGTGGCTTCCCTTATAATAAAAGGGCTAAGCAACCAAGACTAATCTCTGTGTTAGGCTGTGTGGTGTTGTAGTGAAATTCCTGAGACCCAAAATAATCCAGCATGGGGGAGAAAATTCTGGGAATGCCCTCTTTGTAACTCACAATGGAGGGTAAGGAAGAAAATGACAGAATTAAAGAATAGGTCATAGGACTTCTCTGCTGAGGGCTGAAAACACACTGACCTATAGATATAACTCTATGCCATTTGGAATAATTTTCCTTCTATAATTGTTAGGAGAATAATACAGGTGGGTTTCCTGCTAAACCCATGATTCTTGGTGTGTGATCTCATTAACAAAGTGTGTATGGGTTCCATAGCATGGAATGGGACTAAATTAATTTTAAAAACTGATTGGCTATTCACTCTAATGATTGTGCCACTGGGGCCTAGGTATATCTTTCAGGCAGGTTACTATTTAAGATAACAGTTCATAGCTGGGTTTGAGTGTGGCTTACTCTTCTCCTCTGAGAGTCTGTATAACACCTTCTAGCACTATGAACACTAATCAGTAATGGTGAAATTTCAAGATGAATAACAGCTAGATTTCTCCATGAACTATGTCACATGTATGTGGTCTTCTCAGCAATAGGGTCTTACCATCAGATTTGGGGGAGTAATGAATATTTTGGAATTAGTCTGCAGTATGTGGGAAGTTTAGGGAACCACTTTTACCAAAGACTCAAAAGACATAGGCATTTGTCAGATGTGATAGAGAAGTTTGCCTTGGTTCTTGGTAGTAAATGTCTACCTAAGAATAGTAGGTATACTTTTACATTTTGTTCCATTAATGACTCTCACACAGTATATATAACAGACACCCATTCAATAAATATATCTTGAAATAAGTAAATTATGGAACATGAATGGAGACAGACGAGCTTCAGGCAGAGAAAAACACAAAGCAAATATATGTGTGGGATAAGCAGTGCATTGTAAACTATGCTCTATGATTCACTCCACATTCAGTCATGACATGAAAAAGGAAAGGAAGTAGAATATGAATGGATCACCTTCAGTGTGAATGTAACAGACTGAGTCATCCAAGCCAAACCTGCGGTGAATCGCCGACAGGATGATGGAGGAAAGATACATAGCCAAGCACCCTTGAGTCCTTATCCTAGAGCAGCTTGGTCAGTGGTTTTAGAAGAACTGAGAAGGAGGGAATTCTCTTCTGGACAGGTGAGTAGGATTGGAGTGAAAATTATTCCTCAGAAAAGATTTGCTGGGTCTGAGTGAATGTAGTGAATGGAAGGAGCCTTTAACTAAGGGCTGGGAGCTGTGATGGCAACAAAAGAAGACAAAACCAAGAGAAAGGAGAATTAAATGCAGCAAAATCCTCATATGGAAAGAACAGAGGAATCGCAGGCCCAAAAGAGGCTGAAACTGGCTTGTTTGGCTTACTGCCTAGGGAAATATACATGACTGTGCTTGTTCTCCTGATACCTATTAAGGTGCAGATACACCAGCATTCTTTACACACACACACACACACACACACACACACAAAGACACCCACACATATATATCTTTATACCAGATCTTGAGGGTAGTTCAGCATCTTTACTTCTGACTATTGGAAATAACATAGTATTACGGATATACAAAAAGATGATTTTTGGTTGTCATGGACATTATGATGTTTGACTGCTAAAAACTGGGGAAAAGGAAACCTCAATACAGTTGTTATTTTAATAACTCTGGAGTGAAGGTTACAGGATAGGAAGTGACTGTTCATTACACACTAATACCTTTTGAAATATGAATAATAATACTGCTTCCTGAAATATGAAAAGAAGTGTGCTGATAGGGATACAACAAAAGAAGGCTTTGAAACAATCAGGGTGCAGAGCCAGGGTGGAGGGTGGGGTAAAGCAAACCCATAGTACGTTAGCCCAGGCGCACTGAACATTTATTGAGTGCACATGTGTAAGCAGTGCATTCCTTTTCTATGCAAGTTATTCCTGCCAAAAGCTTGCCCTTTTAAAAACCTGAACAATGAATGCTCCCTGCCAAACCTCATCACAGAGAAGTCTAAGACAACAATCCTCACGGCTCTGCAAAATGTGAATTGAGCCAAAGACAGGGTGATAGTGTTTGCTCATCTGACTATCTGGCATTGATACTTTTGAACAGCTACTTTACAGGTGATAAAAGCCCTCACTTCAAACAGAGCACAAGATTCTTGATTTGAAACGACTTCCCAGTTTGAGATGCAAACATGTGTCTGATATTCTTTTATTGTGTAGATAACTTTGCATCCAAAAGAGTCTGGGTACCTTTATTGTCTACTAATCTGTATTAAAAACAATATGTAAATACTGACTAGGTTATAATATAGAAATATAAAAAAAAAGGAATGACAAAAGACAATGTAGCCAAAATCAACTCTATATTGAAAAATACATCAAGGCCAAAATCAATAATTTTACAATTGTATTAATATTCAGAGAATTTGTGCTTTGGTATATAAATTAAAATTTCAGATAGATGATATTTGAAATGATTATTTTCATTTTAAGGATATTTTTAAAATATTAATTTGGTTATAATTACTTTTCAGAAGTCAACAATTACTTGAAAATGTGTTCAGAAGAGATAAGAAAAACAAAATGATGACCTTTTCAAAATATGAATTAAACATGTCTCTATTATTGAAATTAAACATTTAAGAAGTTTTCACAAAATATTGTTTAATTACTCATTTTGACTAAGGTCAGATATCATAGGTCAGACAACTTTTGTTCATTTGGTTTTTGAAGACACAGTCTCATGCATCTAACTGACCTTGAATCTGTAGTTTAGCTTTGAACTCTTGATCCTCCTGCCTCCAGCTGCTAAGTGCTGGGCTTCTAGACATCTACAATGGGTGCAGGACAATTGTCTATATTCTGTCAATTATGTTTTAAGTAAACCCTGATTGGCCAGTAGCCAGTCAGGAAGTATAGGCAGGACAACCAGACAGGAAGCCGAGGCGGGTCAATGAGAACAGGAGAATTCTGGGAAGGAGGAAGCCCATTCCTCCCCAGACCTGTCCAGACACCAAAGAAGCAGGATGTGACCTGCCCCGCTGAAAAAGGTATTGAGCCATGTGGCTAACATAAATAATAATAATGGGTTAATATAAGTTATAAGAGTTAACAAGAAGCCTGAGCTAATGGGCCAATCAGTTTATATCTAATGTAGATTCTCTGTGTGATTTTTTGGGGGACCTAAAGACTGTGGGAACTGTGCAGGACAGAAACCCCAACAAGCATGCCCTCATGTTACATACAGTCATGGATCAAGAACAAATATTAAGAAAGTTTTCATTTCTTTTGCCACAGGGAAAACATAAATCTATAATTTCATTGAGGGTCCAACTAATATTAGTCATATAATGTCAGTCTTTTTTACAAGTTTATAATAAAGTGTACTGTCACCAGAGGTAGGCTTAATCCTGTCCCCTACAGCCAGGTAATCAGGCTTTTCACAGAAAAGTTCTTGTGTGTTTCATATTATGACTCATGTAAAATAACACCAGAGGAAGAAAAGTTAAAAAAAAAAAGAAATGCTAAGTTTTTAACTTTTGTCATATTAAAACACAAGTTCAACCGAGACTCTAATGCAGGTCATCACTAAACAATTATAAATATGAAGAAGGAGTAAAGAGCAAAGCCATAGACATGACAAAATGACACAGTTTTTGGCTCAATTGTAGAGGGAGCTGCCCACACAACAATAAACCAGGTTTTGTTGGTTTGTTTGCTGTTGTTTATTCGCTTGTTTATTTCTCTCTCTGAACCTAGAGATTGAATGCACATGGCAGATGAGTGCCTTGCATTTTGTTTTGAAATGGGGTCTTGTTAGTAAGCAACCAATGCCAGCCTTAAGATTTGGCAATCTCCTGCCTCAGCCACTCAGTTGACTGGGATTACAGGAATGTGCCATCACATTTGACAGTAATGTTTGAAAACACAACAAATTCTTCTAAGTACACATTAAAACAAAACTCAAAGCACCAACAGCAAAATTGTACCAAATGTAGACAAGAACATTGTGAGAAAAAGTAAAATTTTACATATGAATCTCTCTCCTTGGAGAAGGAAATAAAGATATGAAGGAGCACTTGTATTTAGAAGTATGTGTGTGAGTACATACATGCATGTAGATATGTGTGAATGCGTAATATAGACTCGTGTAATATGCAAGTACATGAAAATATATACATGTGAGTACTCATATATATGTGTGGGCGTGTGTGTGTAATAAATATAATTGATCCAGTGGCAAGAGGCTGTCCTCTTTGCTGTCACTAACATTCACAGAAATACAAATATGCCTCAGCTTCTAGGAAGGATTATGGAAGGTAGAAACTCCCTAGGAATTCTAGAGCATACAACATAGTGATGCATAGTTATTGCACACATAGAATTTGATGGATAATAATCTTTAATGTATTTGACAGAGTGGGTTCCTTGAGGTTGAAAGAAAGAGAAATGTCTAAGTATTCATTCATTGACTTTGATAAGAATTTTGAAAGGCTAACCTTTATCTAGAATTGAAGACATCTGGGAACAATGATGGATCTCAGTAAAGTCAGCAAGCAGCAGAAATAGAGAGAGAAAACCCTTCTCTATGCCTTTAAACACTTAAGACTGATTCATTGATTGCTAACATACAGCTATATTTCCATGACAAACTACAATAATGTGATTTAGAAGATTTTGAAAATTCAGTATTCTGTCTTACTTTGAAGAGAAATAATTATAAGGATAGCCAAATCACTGTATTTTTTTTTTTTTGGTTTTTTGAGACAGGGTTTCTCTGTGGCTTTGGAGCCTGTCCTGGAACTAGCTCTGTAGACCAGGCTGGTCTCGAACTCACAGAGATCCTCCTGCCTCTGCCTCCCGAGTGCTGGGATTAAAGGCATGCGCCACCACTGCCCGGCTCACTGTATTTTTTTTGTGATGATCAGATTTATTATCTTTATTAACAGAAGACGCTAGCAGCATTAATAGGATACCCAAATTAAAGAAAGTAATCAAACATTCAATTAAAAGATCTTGGAACTTGAGAGATGACTCAGAAATTAATATTTAATGGTCTTGCAGAGGACCCAGGTTCAATTTCCAGCACTCACATGCAGTTTACAACCATCTGTAACTGCAAGAGATCCTCTCCTGATCTCCTTGGCACACGTATATGACAACTGCACAGACATATATAAGAAAAAATCCTATATACATGACAAACACACGAACTCACACATACAAGAGAGAGAGAGAGAGAGAGAGGTTAACCCTGATGGGTACAAAATGGCTCACCTTCAGTCTGCTTTCTCAACGCATGCTGTAAACACAATGATTCAGAGGGGTTTTAGATTTCTAAAAACATTTAGAAAATAGAGCAGTGTCCTTAAAACTCACACCAGCTTTTGCCATTATCTATATTTTACATTGGTATGGATAATCACTACAAATAATAAACCATTAAGGAAATATTATCAGTTCCAAATTTATTTACATTTTTACAAGAAGTCTATAGGACATTTTCATTATATCCTTTAATCTGTAACAGTATCTCAGATGTCCTAGTTATTGATGACATTGGAGGCGTGAGGATTTCTAAATTTTCCACTAGTGTAATTTGTCTCAAGTTTTTTCTCTGGCATTCATAGGATTACAGATTTAAGAAAGAGCCTGATTTAAAATACACCACTTTTACTCACTCACATGAAGAGTACATTCCATCCATGAGATCTATGGCTGTCATTTTAAATGTGACAACGTGGTTGACACTGGCAGTGAGATGGGGTTCGTGAGAATTAATTCCTGCGCAGTGCTCTATTTTTTGCCCCCTTCACCCCATGCTCTTTGGGAAGAAAATTGTTCTCACCCCAAAGCTATTCTATTTCTCTTTCTCACCTCAGTACAGAAATTATTTGAAGTTCTTCTGCACAGGGAACCTAAATTTTCTCCTATCTTTAGTATTTGATAAAAATTATTTAAACTATTATAATTTCATGAATATTTGTTTGATACTTGTTTCATAACTATTACTACAGTTTTGATTGTTCATATTATTTGTATTTTGATCATTGGGAGTTCTAAACATTGGTTCCTGTGTCTTTTTGGCATACAGCTATCATTTGTGTGTACACGCACATGTGTGAACATGAATGTTGTTTGCATATACATGAGTAAGAGCGTGTGTGTGTTTGTGTGCATAAATATGTGTAAGTATGCACATGTGTATTTGTTTGTGCACATGTGTGGGCATGTGTGTAGACGTGTGTATGAAGACATGTGTGTGTAAGGTTTTGTTCAGGTGACTGCTTGTGTATGTGTATGTATATTTTTCTGTGAGTGAATAGATGTATACATGTATGTGGAGGGTATGTATGCACATGCATGTGTGAGTTTGTGTGAGTATGTATGTTTGTGTGAGTTTGTGTGTGCTCGCATGTGTATACACATGTGGGGTATGTGTATATGTTTGTGGATGAGTTAGTGTGTGCATGCATGTGTGTATGTACACATGTGATATGTGTGATTTTGTATATGTGTGGGTGACTAAGTGTGTGCACGTGTGTGTGTATGTACATTAGGTGTGTTTGTGTATGTTGCTTAGTGTTCTTTTATTTTCTGATATTACAAGGTGGTTTTAGAATTAGTCATTTCTCTAAGGAAACTGGGTTCTTTCTACTGAAGAATGATATTAAAAAGCAAAATGCAGTTGCTATTTGTTAAATATAAAACTTAACTCGAATTTAAACTTACCCGTGTCTTAGTAATTACCACATATCTTTGAATGCAGTAGATGTATGAAAAAATTATTCCTGACCTTCCTACATTTTGCTTCCCAAAATTTATTAATTTTGGAATAGTGATCCTGAACTATTTTTGCCATGAAAGCTCTCAAAATAAGAATTTTAGAAATCTCATAAAACTATACAGATTATTTCAACAAGTAAAATTGAATTAGTAGCATTTCTACTAATCTAGAAGTTAATATTAAAGACAATTTGGAGCCTCAAATTGCAGTATAATATTTTCAAAATAAAATTGCTGTCCATAATAAGAACATTGTTCCTTTTAAATTTTTTAAAGCCTTATAGAACTCTTGTTACTTTCGTCGATTAATTACTTTATATATGAGAACCAAATATCCCCTGAGCATAACAATAATAACAAATACTAGACTTCAGAATACCTGAATTTAGCACTTATAGCCTATTTTTTTATGATAAAGATAAAAAGAAAAACAACTTATGCTTGTTTTATACATGTCATAGGAGCTAGGTTATGCAGATTTAATTTGACAACATTCCATCATGAGGCATGGATCCACCTGTGCCTTTTTAATATTTGAAAATTCCATACGTGAGAACTCTATTTGTATCATTTTCACCTTTTCTTCTCCCTGCTCCAGCTCCCCTTTCCTCTGTTACCTCTCCCACTCGTGAGCTCTTCTTTAATTGATGCTACACATGTATACATTCAAGCACAGAGTCCCGTACACAAGCCCCTGAGTCCACTTAGTGCTGTTTGTAAACATATGAGCCTAGAGATGACCACTTGTAAGTGGATAACTCACTTGGAAACTTCCACACCCTGGAGAAAACGGATTCTCCCTTTTCAGCAATAGTTGACTGTAACTCTTCACCTAGGTTCAGGCATCATGAGATGTCCCCAGTCTATGTTGGCCTTCAGCTGGAATTCTCATCATGCAGGTCTTGTTTAGGCAACCATATTTTTGAGAATTCATGAGTCCAAGCTCTAAGGGACTTTAAAAAATGAACTCAGTAGGAGGCCTTACTCTGAGTCCTACTTTTCAAAGTTAATACAAACTAATGATAAATTGGCCAATATTATTTCTCAGTCTCTTTATTCTAATGAGTCCAGACAACATCTCTACTGAGAAAGTTTCTATTGTAACTTTTGTTATGCAATGTAGTTAAAGTTATACGTACTCTGCTCATTTATTTAAATGGCAGCTGGGAAGCTCATCTGGATTACAAACAGCACCATAATCTCCAATGTCTGTTTAAAGTATTCAAGAGTCTTAATTAAAAGGTGTATCATTTAAGATAGATGATCAATGTGTTACTTTGATATAGTTATACAACTATGTTTACCACATAAGTAATCTTGCTTTATTTTAAGAAGCTGAATATTTTTTGTTTGTATTGTGCTTGCTCCTATGTGTGTTTGTGTGTGTGTGTGTGTTAGCTTACTACTTTAGGATGCAATAGTTCTATTAGGACAATTTTTAATTAACTGGAAGAACATTGCACATTCCTGTGAGTTGCCGGTGAAAGCCTTGCTCAGCATTACTTATTGAAATACCACTTTCTAAAATTACTAGACTGTCTCCCAGAAGAAATAAGGGATGTAAAAGAAGTGATTCCTCTTTACCAAAGCAGAAGGGGATGCAAGGTGAAGGATGATGGTCTACGCAGGAAGAGAGATTAATCCAGATAAGTCTCTCAGGGTCAACGAGCCCCTTCACGCTTTGCTTTACTCCTCCCTTTCAGTTTAGGGGAAGTGTATATGGCTTATGGACAGTTACAATTGAATGAGCACACTGAAAGGACTTACTAATACAAGATTAGTAAGCAGCTTGAAAATGCACTGTTTTAGTACTGTTAAAATGGTTTAAAGTAAGTGTAAATGTGGAAATGCAAAATCAAATAATTACAGTGAAGGGTCAAAATAATTAAAAAGAGCCCCATGTTTTAGCACATGGACTATCTTCCTAAAAGCCCTTGTGTGTACATGTTGCTTGATCATTTATTTTATGTAAAAATGTCAGTAATGAATCTGTCTCATTACCAAAATCCAAAATAACTTTCAAAGTGTTGTAGCTGCTTATCAATATTTTTTATTTACAATAAATTGTCTCTTTTTCTCAAATACTTTACTGATTAAAATTAAACTACCATTTTCACAGATGACATAGATTAAATCATTCTTAATTAAGTAGTTTCTTCCCAAAAGCCCACAAATTTAATAATTTTGGCATACATAACTCTTTTAAGTGCATGAGTGTATGCCCTTCCTGTGTTACTGCATGGTCACTACACTCTGGGAGCTAAATCCTTTAAGTGAATAGGAAAAATCCAGAAACGAGAAAAATATCTACTTGTTATAATCAATACAAGTATGAATGTGGAATGATTTTGTCAACATTATAGATATTTAAATTACTATCTGTAGAATAATTAATTAGATTTTAATAGTATGTGATAGATGCTTTGTACAGTATTAACTAAAGGTATTCAAAATTAAGAGAAGACAAATTATTTTTCTCCAGATGTCTATGATCTAGGCAGGGATTATAAACAACATAAGCACAGAGAAACAATTGAAGTATTTCAGTATAGTAAGGATGGATTTCAAAGACATAAAAGTAAGGGAGAATCTGGCCAAAGTCTCCTAGAGGAAGAGAAGTTTTAAAAACCAACATTGTGATTTTGTGGTCACCAAATATTGTCCAAGTATCAATCATCATTTCTACTGTTGTTGTTGCTTAGTCCCTAAATGTGGCAGCTTGCTCTGGTTTAACCTCAAGCCTTGTGATAGGAAAGCCTCAAAGACATTTTCACCTTCCTTGGATACTCTATGAAGCTGCATGTGTTTGTAGCAAAATACTACTACTACTAATAACAACATAGACCATTGGCTACTCTTGTTTATTAAATGAAAAGGACAATTTCCCATGAACACGTCATAAAAATATTAAACCTTCTAGATGAGAGACCAAATTTCTGTCAACTTACTTTTTTTTTCTAGATAATGAAGCTGTTTTATAAAATCTGAAGATATCCTACTACTTTTTACAATAACAGTCACTGGAAGACTTTCTATTTAAGATGACTTGATAGTCCACATTCATAAAAACTTGCTGGAAACTTAGCCCAGCAACTTCATTACTACTTTAATAAGTGAATGCTGAGCCACGAGATGCTTCTAACCTTAGGAGATATCTACCGAGATGCATGATAATTTCTGCAAACTGTATGACAGTTAACGTGCCATGTCCACACAATGAACCATATGAAAGGTAAGAACTAAGAATCATAAAAGATTCTGCCTTAATTTAACTACAAGTATGGATGAAGTATGTCCCAAGTCTGGAAAAAAAGATACAGTTGGTGACTCACATTCAAACCTAAGGCACCATGTTGTTCTGTCAGATACTCTTCCTCCACCTTTGTCACTGTGCCATCCTGGTTTTCCCTCACACAAACACAGTCTTCACTCTGATACATAGCAATGACAACAATAATAACAAGTTTATCTTTGTGCAGCTTTCCCCTACAAAATGGAGAACAAGTTCATCAGGTAAACTATCGTCTACAAAGGCAGTCCTGTGAAAGGGAAATCCCAGTAACTATTTTTCTATCATTCACCTGGAGATTCTACTCATGGTGATTGGCTTCCTGATTGTCTTCAAACATTTGCCTTGACAGACATTTTTCCCCAGACTTCTCCCTCAAAAAGTCAGCAAGAGGAGCCAGGAGCCCAGCCTTTATCCTTCTTTCTAATGAATAGCAGACACTTGTGAAGGTAAAACAGTGGCCAAAATAGGAAGGTTTCTGATGTGTAGGTCTTGGGACAGGGGAAACTTGTCATCGAAACAGGTGTTCTCAACTTCAGAGTTGCTGTCAGATAAGGTTATTCTTTTGCTTTTAGAAATATGTTTAAAGTTCCGATAGTTTTGGTAACATGTTATACATATACACTTGGAATTTTGATATTATGAACATTTATAGGTCTGGAGATGAGTTGTTCTGTCCTCTCCAACCAACTTCTCTAGTGCTCTCCACATATACGTGTTACTCACATAGACCTCGGAAAAGACTTCCCTTCCAGTAGAGTCATGGTTCCTGAAGGGAGAGCCACAGCCAAAGAATTGAGCTCCTACAGCAGCCTTACCCCTTACAATGTATATTTGTTCACACAAATCATCATCATTTTGATTCTATTGTCACCTCTAAAATGAACAGAGTGAGGATTTAGTACATTCTCCTATTGATGTAACTTTTAAAAGTATGATTATTCGTACCAATATAAATGTCCAATGGAACAATATTAATTTTTCCTTTTTAATCATCAAAAGACCACTTACACAATATTGCGAGCAATAAAACAGAATACAGAGCACATGGACACAATAGATATTTGATAAATGTCAGTTTCCTTTTCCAGCAATTTTCCATTTCATAAGTGGGTAAATTCCATGTGAAATTTTGGCAGGTCAAATTAGTCCCATTTCATTGTCTCTCAGTTACCTCTTGATCCTCTGCTTATCTCTTCGCACATCATTTCCTGACTGTTCTTTTTAAGGGCCAAGGTCTGTTCCCATCTCTTGACCTCTGCATGGCCATCACTTAGTAGTCTGTCATTGAAAGCCGCGCTAATCAGGACTCCAAGACCACAGGGAGCTAAAGCAACTGCCAGCTATGGCTGGTCACTCCCAATATTGATCCTTCCTGCACTTCAGATAGGGAGGGCGAACAGCTTCCACAGAGTGATGGCTTGAGCCTCCTTCCCTTCTGTATCCTTCATATTTTTCTTTCCACATGTCAGATGAAGAAGGCTCTGATGGCTCTTGCCATGGCTGTTGTCATGCCTTGCACAAAAGCAGCAGAGATACTCCAAGGTGCAGGGCCAAGGGTGGGAGGTGGGGGTGAGGTGGGCATGGTATCTCTTTATCATGTAAACTCCTTTCTCCAGGTTGAGTTCTCCATCTTCCCAGTGCTGGTGCACATAGTCAAGAGAACCCTTTTCCTTGGAATTTGAGACTTTAGGTCCTTTCCAGTTACTGGTACTTTCTGCTTCTTTTTATGGTGCAAATAGGAACTCACGGCTAGAGTGGGGTGTGATGCCAAGGGTTTGAGTGGAGAAAGAAGAATCCACGAAGGGATACTGCATTCTGTTAGGGTTTGACACAATATGGTGAAAAGTTCGCCAACTGAGCTCCGACATCCTTAATACCTAATGGCTGAGGTCAGCAGCCTCAGTTGCCAGGCATGTGTCTCCAATCCAGTCCCCACATTCCAGATAGCCCAGCCAGAGCACAGGGGTGTCTCCTCCTCCTGTCAAGTCCTTCCAAGGGCCTGGACTTAGGCAAATCAACTCATCTCATCCCACGAGGTTGAACAGAAGTCATCGGGAAAGGAATATCGTTTCAGAAAACAGTCCTCGAGATTGCCAGAGCAGTTGGCGAATCTGAGAGAGCCTAGGTGGTGCCCTTGGGGTTAAATGCACAGAGGGGGTCGTATCCGGGGCCACAGAATTCCCTGGTAGCAGCACACTTGCCATAACCTTATTTCACAGTCAGCAAGCTTAGAGGCTGTTATCTGGCTTCAAAACCTCCTACCCCACCCCGCCCTAGCAAGAGGGTTGCGCTCTCCCAACAGACCGCCAGTCGCGATTTCTTTCAAAGAAAAAAGGTGTTGTAGCTCCCTTTCTCAAAGTACCACAACCAAAACAACCAACTTGCTCCTACCTTCTGTGTCCCCAGGCTAAAAGGAAAAGGGGCGAGCAGGGCGCAGTTACACTTTGCTTAATTCATTCTGGACCGCCCCTACCACCGCTGCTCCGAATGAACCTGTAGTTGTGGGGAGTTGGGAAGCACGTTCCCCAAGTTTCTTTGACTGTCAAGCCTAGGAAGGGGGACCCGGAAAGGGGTATCCAGGAAGAGGGTAAATTTCTCAGGCGCGGCGCCCCGGGAAGCAAACTTTCAGCAGCACAGGCTGGCAGAGCTTCGGAGTGCGATTCTGAAACACAGCGGCGTGGTGGCACTGCGCCCCGGTTGTCGCACCATCTCAGAAGCGGAGCTCCTGGGCTCCCCAGTCTGTCCCGAGGCGCAGCTGCTCCCGGTGCGCTCTCCGGCGCCTTCTCAGACTCGGTACAGGTCCCCACATCCCGGTCGCCGAGGGTTACCACTTCGGATCCACAGTCGCTCTCACATCCCACCATCCCTGCTTAACATTAAGCCGCCAGAGCACCCTCCCACAGGAGCGGCAGGTGACCCGAACCCAGACTTACCTCCCTGCTGGCAACTCTTGCCGCTTTTTCTCTTCCCTCCGACGCTGTTTCAGGAGAGAAGAAGGGACAGCCGGCGATGGCCAAGAGGACCGGGACGCCCGGCACAGGCGCGAGTTCTTAGAAGCCGCAGCCCAGGCTGAGCCGCCGAGCGCGGGCGGCCCTGGCGGAGCGCGGAGGCGCTGGCTTCGGCGGGCGGGAAGGCAGGGGGCGCTCCTGTACCCCCGCGAGCGTCTCTCCGCGCGGACAGCGACCGAACCAGTTGGCTCCTTGGCCGGGGAGCGTGGTGAGGAAAGGCAAGCTCCAAGCAGGAGGGCGGCTTTTAAGTTTGTGGTGTGACCGCAGCAGCTGTCCTGGGAGAGACTCCGTCTTTCTAAAAAGGGGATGCTCAGAACGCGAGGGATTACCTCTCCCTCCAATCTCCTCCCCCAGCTCCGGGCCTCTTCCGATGTGCTGGCAATCCCTCCAGAGCTCACAGACCTTCCCTGTCTGCGCCTGGCTGTCCTGGGTGGGTTTGGAGGTAGTTCAGGCCGGATCTATGAGTGCTTTGGGGAGGATGGGGTGTTGTGTCAGTCAGTAAAGCCACCCTGTCGTCTCATTCTGGGCCTGGGTGATTTAGAGAGCCTGCATTCCCTTCTCTTTCAGAAAGTACCCAAAGGACTCCAGGCAGAAACAACAGGGGCAATGGTTGACCACAAATGCCACCCTAAAAATTCCAATTACCCTGGGAAAAGTACAGGTGTTTCTCTGGTAAACTCCAGCCTACATTTAGTGGCCCGGAAAGGTTGAGCGAATTAGTTCTCCTCAGTGACCGACCCCTGAGGCTTTGCAACGTGGAATCTTCACCTTTATGCTTACAACTGGCCCGAGGTGGTGGGCGCGGCCCTCCTTCTGGGTTCTTTTGTACATTTTTGCAAACTTTGATCACACAACAAGAATAATTTGGAGGAATACGAGCACAAACCCTGGACATAGATTTTGAGGAAACTAAACTCCCAATTTAGGGGTAGAATCCTAAGAAAATCATGTATAATTAATAAATGGCTTACTTAGACGAATTTCTTAAAAAGCAAAGGCTAGTGTAGAGCCACGCATACGGACGTGGGAAGGGCCTGTACAATTGAGTCTTGTGGACAGCGACATGGCAAATCCTACCATGAATAGAATTCTACTACTAACCATGACCTTAGTTGCCACCTAGAGCTCCCTTGAAGTAGTCCCATAGAAACCAGACAGCCAGTGCTTCCTGCCTGTGCGCTGACTTTAAATATAGGCGCTGCAAAGTTTCAGTGCAACCTTAGGAAATGACAAGGGGTCTGTTTGTTACTTGGGGATGGTCAGAAGGCGAGCACGGTGATGGGAGAAATGAAGGGCGAAAAAGAACTCTTAATTCAGCCTCCTACCAGCAGAAGACAGGGGACCACAGACGTGAAGTGAGTCACTTCACATTGTAGGTGGCTGGTGGCAGACTCGGCCTAATGAGGGGCTTAGGTTTCTTAACTCTGACCAAGGTTCTGTACTGTGTCCCATGCTGCCCGCCTCTATAACTTTGATTTTGTCTGTCACCAGCCAACCCCATAATTTTTCTCCTTTCACATAGGAAAATTGAAATCTTCACAGACTATTTCAACCCATAGCAACTCCTTTCTGAAGTTTCCTTGTCAATGTGCCATTTCTCTCATAATTAACCATAACCTTAGTGTTTCTTGCATTTACCTCTAGTTTTGTATTGTTATATTTGTTTACATTCTTAGCCACTCGTCAAGAGTCGAAACTCCTCGTGTGGACCCACTACCTCTTTCTAACTCCCACAGCATGTCTGTGTGCTTTCTCACTTGGGGGATTCATGGTAAGGAGCTCTCTACTTAAGCATTATTCATGAAGTTTTGAATGTTTTTCTTGGCTTATTGACTGAAATATTATGTCTAACGAGAACTGCTGTTAACTCTGGATTTCCCCTTTCCCCCCTATCTAAATCATTCTGTTTAGTGTCCTCACACTAAAGGATGCCTCCTTGTCGCTACCATTGCAACTCTTTCTACAAAGCCCTTACAGCATTAATCATTCCCTCCTGTTTTCCTAAAGCACTTTGATATTCGGTATTATTAGAAACCCCTTTCATGCTATATCATAATTAGTTAGGCGTGTGCCTACATGCAGTACGTGTTGACTTTTTGTGTGTTTATTTCCGTAGATCCTAATACAAGGCCCATGAATTAGCATTGAACCGTTTTAGTCTGAAGTACCCTCACTTCAAATTTAGGTTAGATTTTCTAGAGCCTCCTGAAGATACCATGAGAAATGATCATCTGGGATATGGCTTCTGTGCCTTCTTTCCTTTTAATCACTCTGAGCATGAAGCAGGCAGAATCAACTGCAGAGTCTCAAAATAAGGTAAATGGTCTGAGCTGTGCAGCTTACTAAGCCTTCAAGATCCTCCTAGTTATCCTGAACCTGTTATGTGTTCAGCTAATCTGTGTGGGTGTGGATACGTTCAGGAAAAAAGTGCAGGTGATGGGGATACTCAATTGTTGAACTTTTCCCACCAGAATGTGTGTTAACTGTATTGTGTCCCAATGGGAAGGCTTTAAAAACTCCAGGACTCTGATATTACTATCACCAAAGGACATTGGCTCCCTGTCCTATGGAGACACATACTACCTGAATCATTGCAGGAATCCTTAGGATAAGGGGAGTCATTTAGATTGTTTTCCTAAAATATGAGGTTCATTATGCAGTTTAACTTGAGTCCAGGGACTGCCATTGAGGATTCAACAAACAACCCTTAGTTACAGTGGAAACATGTATGTCATCATTTAGATATATTGAATTGCTGCTAGTGTGTCTGCTTCAGTCTAAAGGGAAAATGGAGGGTAAAGAAAACACATATTTTTCGGGTGTTTAAGTAAATTGTATATGGAAAACCCCTTTGTACAATGTTCCTCTGACACTGAGAAGATAATTACTGGGTTCAGAATGTCATCCTAACAGCATCTCATAATTTGGGCATGTTCTCAGAAGCTGCTAGATTGTGACTCTTTTCATCAAATGTGCTGTTTTAGCTGTATTGCCCCAAATAAGTGGAAACTCAAAGATTTTAAAAGAAAAAAAAAAGGAATGAAAAAGATACTGGAAAATTTATGCCCACCTAGAGACAATTAAAGAAAATAGAAAGTTAAAACAGGCCATTTAATACTCATGTATACCAAACCTGTTCTAACGTGATCATACATAAAACATTATAATAAACACTAATTTATGGATGTTCTTTCACATATTAACACGTCAATACAGGAAGATAAGACTGAAACTGGGACTTATGATAATTTATGTTTAATTAGAACAAGTGATGGCATGAGCTAAAAGTGGCTCATCTACTTTATCTTCTATAAGGTATTTCTCTTTAATAAGCACCAAGCACACCCCAACACACACACACACACACAACACACATACACTTAATCACACGCACTGTTTCACTTGATCTTAGAAATTCACTCCTTATCAATTCATTAGACTTTTACATCATCAAATCATTAGATATATAGTTAGCTAGTAGTTGAGAAGAGCCTGAAAAAAGATACCTAACTTTATCTTTTACATACATCTTAGAAACACACAACTGCTCATCATCCATCAGATAAGAGCAGTAAATAACTTACGGTTAGTCAGTTGGAATGCCAAGCTGTCTGGATCTCACTTTAAGAGTCTTTAATCGGGACTGGTTTTCAGCATGAGTATTCACAGATATTCACAGTGAGGAACATCCTTGAGACTACCTACTGAGACATCCTCTGGTGAGGAGAGCCAAGTCGAGAGAGATGGAATGACCACCCACCCACCTCCTTCAGGTTCCTGCCCCAATGTCCTGTCTGGAATGTTTCTTTCACTGTGCTATAGGGTCTTTAAAAAAAAAGTCAGCTATTTTTCAAGACTTTTCAGGCTGGAATCTTAGGGTTATATTTACTTAGCTGGGTTGGGGTGTGGTGAATAATTAAATTCAGCAGGAATGTGTTTCAAAATAAAAATAAAAACACAACCCAGCCCCTTTGGCACAAATCCTGAGACCTCGGAAAAGAAAAAACCTCCTTGACTTTGAAATTCACCAGAAGCTGGAAAGGTTTCCCACACTTGGCCACTTGACATGGGATGTTGTAAAAGGGGGGATTTTGAAGTTAGATAAATGATTCATTTTTTTATTTGTAACATTATACTTATATCCATCAACAATCCCCAAGAAAGGAGTTTACGGAAAAATAATTTCTCTATATACCACTTGCAAAAAGTACCTTCAAGTTAGCTTTACTTCCCATTTTTATCATTATCATTCTTTCCCACTTAGAGTCTATCTGAGGCCACTGTGTTCTTTTAGGACAGTGGTGGAGATGGTTTCATATGCTACCTCACTGAAGTCGTCCTTGTTTGTACAAGGCTGATAAAATGAAGAAAAATATGCCCTCTTGTGGCTTACTTGTTCTGGTTCAAAACTAACTGACAAAGCTGTGTTATTTCCGCAACCCCAAATATACCTGTATCCCAAGTGGAATTAAACTGTTCTTTGTGCATTAACTGGCGAGCCCAGGCCAGTCCAGCCAGCAAGCCGGCATTCCACGGCTTCTGCTTTCTTTAAGGTCATAAGCAGCTGCTCACCACAAGGAAATCAGTATCTATGAAAACATGGGAGCGTTTTCCAAAATAATCCCAGATTTGTACAGATATGATCAAAATGCCTTCCACATAAATGTATTAGATAGAATTTCTCTCTTTATACAATGAGGTTTGTTTTGGACAAAGTTGAACCATCGGTTTCCACAAATAGGAGAAAATTCATGATTTTCTTCACTACTGTGTTTGTGCCTCTACTGTTTCCTTCACTCTAGAACCATGCTTATTTTTCCATTAAAGTATTACAGTATATAATAAAACAATTATGAGAATAGTGATTTTCATTCCCTGCCTTCTCTCCTTTTCTTTCCCCACCAGTTTATTCTTTAAAAAGGATGTAACAAGTGTGTTATAGATACTGATTCTAAAATATAGCGTTATAATATCACACAAAAAGTTACTCATCCCCTTTTCAAAAAGAAAACAAAAAGACACAGTTTACTACGACATGGTACCTGTGTTAGTTTTCGTTGACTTTAACAAAATGCCTGAGACGGGGATATTTTGTCTCCTAATTGGGAGGCTCCCGTTTGTGATCACCTCGGCTCCCCGCCTCTCTGGTGCCTGTGAATAGGCAACACATGCTACAGTGTGAGCGATGGAACCAACTCATAGGCGTATTAGTTTTACTTATTATCACTACTTTAAATTTACTGCCTCCTGGGCTTACTATGCCATGCTAAAATTATCACTGTTTTGCAGAAACCTCGCTATTCCGTTTCCTCGTTCCTACCACTTTATGACTAGGAACTGAACAGGGAGGAGGGAAAGATACTGGAGTCTCACAATCCTCTTAAGGTCCTGGCCCCACGCATCAAAAGGCTTTCCTCAGTTCCTTGCATTTTAGAGATTTCAGTGCTGCTGAAATGGCCAGGGGCTGAGTAGCAAGCACTTACTTACACAGGAGCCTTAGGGGAACATCCAAAAGCCACACCAGGCAGCCTGAGCTGTTCAAAAAGAACAGATTGCATACACACTGTGACTGAGTAATTTAGTGACTAAGTGGATGCCAGCCGTACAGACCAGGCCAGATTGCTGAATCCCTAGTCCAATCTGCAAATAAATAAATAAATAAATAAATAAATAAATAAATAAATAAATAAAAATTCATTATCATTAACAACAATATCAGTATTTAGGGAACTACAGTAATTTAAAATCGCACCACTTGACTGGATCTGCTTTGTGTAATAGTGGGGTAGTTGGCATGCCTGATCTACATCCTTGCTTTGGAAAAACCCAGCTGAAACATCATCCAGATCTTACTGATATGAATTAATAAAGGCGATTTCTTAGAGTCCTAATTTAATGTTTGGAAGCACTTTTCTAAGCTACATGGAAACAGGAAATTAATTTTTCTATCTAGCATCTTTAAACAGGTGTTTAATGTTAATCATTAAACATCCAATAGAATTACCATTAGCAAAGAATGTTAATGAATTATGTATGCTTTTTTTTAAAAAAAAAGTAAGTAATGATGAATCATTATAATACTTTTACAAATCCTATTCTCCTTTTAATTGATTCTTCATTAAAATTATCATTTTCCGAGTTAAAGCGTTGTTTCCCATATTTTACTTTTGAGCCTGTCAGAGAAACATCTACATTGAAGGTCTATCATCATCCATATCGTGAAAAACTTGTCTCCAATTTTATGATAATAGTTGCACTTCTTAGGAGAGGACACAGTTGTTGAAGGCTGCAGAAGAATCCGAAAGGTGGGCAAAATCATGTTAAAGTGGTAGTGTAGGGCTCATGAGAGGTCTTGGAGAGGAAAGTGCTTGCTAAGCAGTCTCATGAATTGAACTCATTCCCTTGGACCTATGTGGTGGAAGAAGCAGAGCAATTCCAACAAGCCATGCTCTCCCCTCCACATACACATAATTCCTGCAAATAAGTGAAGTGAAATGCAGCAACATTCTGAAAAGGTAATATAAAACTTTATGTCCATGCAGTTTCTTCTTGCTTCGCTAACCAGTCATGTGTCTGATATGTAGTGCTTAAATGATCATTTCACAGAAACGTTGCAATGTTGCTTCCCAATTTCTCTTTCTTTTACATATTCTAAAGAAATGGAAAATCTTAAATCTCAAGAGAAGGTCCAGACAGGTTGCTGAAACTACAAAATGGAAGGTGAGAACAGACTGCTGTGAGTTGTCTTTAGACCTTCAGATGCATGTGACCTCCTAAATCCTATATGTATGTAAAGAACAAAAGGTAACTACTTAACCTCCCTTCAGTCTTGCTATTTAAAAAAAAAATTTCTGAGTAAGAGGTCTTTTCTTTTATTTTAAATGGTGTTATCTTTAAAATCTACCAAAGTCACATAAAAATGCTCTGTATATTATTTAAAATAAATTTGGAGCCCTTGACTTGGTAAATATAAGTGTGGTTTCCATGACATTTGGACACATTAGACTAAGGCACTAACTAAGATAACATTGTTATCCTACCATAACAGCATTGTACCAAAATCTTATCTATATATTATAAATTATATAATATATTTACTGCATACTTATATGTCTACATAATTTATAGTTCACTGGTAATATAGAGCTTAACTCAGCCAGTCTTAGTGGTTTTCGTTCTCTTTGGTATTTAATACATGTTTTTCCTATTTAGCATTCGTTGTTCACTAGTTCATATAGAGTTTTATATATTTATTAGATGTTAGTGTTTAGCACTACAAATTTTACCTTCAATGCCTTTTAAGCTAGTCTCCCTTTTCTGTCAAGAGTATATCAACCTGTACTTTCTATGTTATACTTTTATGGTGCACATCTGTCCGTCCCTTGCTCTCTAGCCTATCAAGATCACATTGTTTTAGGTTTGCTTCATGCATTCCAGCATAAAGTGAGCTTTCCTGTGAGCCCATTTAAAAATCTTTATCCTTTAATAGATAGCTTAATCCATTACATTTAATATGACTGAAGTATTTGACAAACCTCAGTCATTCACGTGGGTTCTCTGCATATATAATGTTACCCTACAATAATCTTTTCCTTATGCAGTTTGGCTTTCTTATGTTTTGTCCTTTTTTAAAAAAAAATGATTTGAAGAATGACCTTGAAGTCGCTTAATGTTCCTCATCACATAGAAATGAGGAAAAGCAAGCAAACACATGTAGAAGAGAAAAATGCTGTGGAAAATTCCTCTTTACACAATCAGTCCTCACTGTATCTAATCTAGCCATGCGAGGAAACTGTCAGTTTGCACCAGCTAATGCAGAGGCTTCTAACTAGTCAGAAAATGAAAGGGATATCTACATTACTCTCTCTTCTTCCACAGCTTAGGTACTATCTCAAAATAGAGGATGTAGAAACTAAAAATTAGAACCTGACCGGGACAGACTACAACAATATCTTCTGGATATGACAAGACCTCTGAAATCATGAACTCAGCAGCTGCCATTGCCCACACCAGACCTGCTTCAGGTCAAATCAGCAAGCATTTCAGAATGGAGCGCGGAGGGGCTCAAGGTTCGCATCCCTGGGTGGTGGTGTACTGACATGATGGCTGGTTCAGGAGAGCAAGTTTTTACTGAAGGGTGAGGTCTCTGGTAGATCCACTATGTGTTAATGGATGGCCATACTCTCATGGGCATACAAGCATCATGAGTTAGACTCAGTGGGAGGATGTGGGGAGATATGGGAGGAATTAGGAGAGGAGTGTGGGTAGAATGTGATCAAATGTATTGAATGCATATATAAACTTTTCAAAGAATTAATACAAATATTATACTAAAAGAGTAACTCACCCTCACTATTTGAAGAATTAACCTGGGAAGAAAAGTACCCTTAATCCACTCATGAAAGCACTAGCTGCATTGGTTGATCACATCTTAAAAGCCTTATAACCTCTTTAATCATTACATCGGGCATCATATTTTATTACACAATGAATATAATTCTGAAAATTTGGATGGGAACTTCTGGATGATAGAAAAGAGAGGTCCTTACTGAAGTTGAAAAGTTATTGTTGTTGAGAACAAGTCAGTTCATCTGTGGTAAAATGAGAGAGGACAAAGCTAGGGAACTGAGAGGAGGCTGAAGTATAGATGATTCTACATAAACTTGTGAAAGATTTATTGCATGTTTTCCCCCGGGATGTAGAGCAATAGTTCATACCTTGTGAGAAGAGTGTAGAGTATAATGCAGAGAGAAAAATATGTGCAATATACACAGAGGGAAAGCTGTGAATGTGGTATTCAGCTAGCCACAACCATTCCATGATTTTATATTCATTTATCTTGGACATATCTGTGCAATGTGCATGTTCTATCTCTTTCCAGACACTAATGGAGAGAGTAATAGAATTGACTGCAATTGTTTTGTGATGTGTGATGAAGAATAAATGAATATTTTAGGGAAAAGCAAACACATTTGTGCTGAGTACAAAAAAAATGGTGCATAGTTGGAGTTGTGTAAAAGAGAACATTAGGACAAGTATATAGGTTGGATGCAATTAGCATGAGTTTTGAGCAAGATCCTGCAGGATTTGCAATATGCAAGCACCTAGAAAGGTAATGGTCTGGAGTAGGTGGGAAGGTTTGGGAGGTGAGACTACTTCATGACCAGAACACCTGAATTATGTAAAGCACTGCAACAGCCTATAAACAGTGTGCTGTGGGAAATCTAGAAGTTCTCAATTTTTCTCAAATAAGAGGCTTCATTAGTAAACCCCAGTAAAAGAGCATGAGAAAGAACTTGCAATTTGTAGGTGGCAGACAAAGAAAATAGAACCTCACAAACTGAATAGGAGAAAGGCATTGAAGAAAAACTAATAAAACATGTGTGGACAACAATGATATGGCGCCCCCTCCCTTTGGAATGTCAAACAATGCAGCAAAAACAGGACAACTGAGTCAAAAGCATCCTTCCTAGAAAGTATTGAAATAGTCTAGAATAATAGGGATGTGAGCATACGTAGTTATCCACAAAATGAGGGGGAGTTTCAGCTAGGTACGAGGGATGGTTAAGATTTAAATATTCTCTGCATTTTAGATTTAAAATAGAAGCATTTTTAAATAAACACATTTTTATGACTAGTAGTAAAGAACTCTTTAAAATATTTGGGCTCCTAAAAAACTGAATTCTTGTTTGGCATCAGCAGGGAATAGATTCTTGCCAGACCAAAATAGACTATAATTTAACTGACTTTCTCTGTTTAACTCCTCCCAAACAAGTGACTTTTCCAACTTGGTAATGATATTTGAAATTGAGTGAGTACCACTCTAAAGTGCTTGAATGAAGAGGTCCTTTAAATTACAGATATTAATTTCATGTAGGAAGAAATGTTGACTGTTTACAAATGGCCTTTTGTGTCATTTGTTTATTTAGTTGGACTCAGTGAACTTCTTTTCATAAACTAGCTTTTACCTGCTGGTGAGTCTTCCACATCTAAGGCCAGTCCTACCCTTATGTAGCTGCACCGTTGCAGAACCAGTCTATTTATGCTTTCCAGTGCAGGGTGATGAGAGGAAGGATCCAGCCGTGAGGTCTCTAGAACACTGGCCCATGTTGCTGTTAGTCATCATTACTCCAAAGCTATTCATCTTTCGTGATAATAAGACTAAAAGGGTGCCCCTGTGTCCTGAGTTGAAGCTTTTGGAAATCAAAAGAAAAGTTTTTTTCATCTGACTACTATTATTTCCTCTAGCCTTGGGGAGTGCTCTTCATGCATCCCCCCCCACATCATTCCTGCTTGTCGTCATTCTAAACTCATTAAGACCTTTAATGCACAATTACGGCTTTTCTTGATGGTCTCTAAATCTTAAAATAGCACAGATATTTTGAAGTTGTCCAGTGAACGACAACATCAGTAGCCACAGCAAGTGAACTCCCTTGCTGGTGACAGCTGCAGTAACATGTATGAGGAGTTAGCTATGTCAGTGCCTCCAGATTTTATTTTCTTCATAATTAAAATTATTGATATCCCCCTTCATAACTGCTGACTATTGACTCATTGCACACAGAAGCTGTGCTCGCTGTTGCAGCCCAGCATCTCAAGGGCAGATGATAATGAACTCATAACCTCAAGAAGTGTTTTACTGAATATGTGTAGATTTTACTACATCCTTGTAACGTTAAAAACCTGTGTGATAAAATGTTTAAATTAGAACTGGTATTTATGTAGATTATTATTACTGTTTTAACCATGAGGTAAAAAAGTAGATAAGATATGAAAAAAAAATCACACTGCACATTGATAAAGTGTTAAGGTTCCATAGGGAATAGAAAAAGGAAAGAGTGAAACTCGATAACCTAATTAAATACATGCCACTGACCTAAACAAACATCCTTGGCGTGGAGATGCTTAAGTGTTCTCACAACAAAATCAGATAAATAGATGAGATAGTAGATTTGTTAATCAGCTTGTACAATCATTACAATTGATATGTGTATATATGTAAATATACATATATATTATTTCACAGATTTCTATAATTATGATTAATTATTTAAAATGTCTCCCCTTTCTATTTTTTTTACTCTTTTCTTCTTTTTAAACCACCCTTTCTACCTTCTTTTCCTTGACTTACTTTAATAATAATTATTTTTTTTAATTTTAAATGGTGGCTTCTTTTTTTTTATTTTATTGAAAAAAAAATTTCCGCCTCCTCCCAGCCTCCCATTTCCCTCCCCCTCCCCCACTCCTCTCCCCCTCCCCCCACTCCTCTCCCCCTCCCTCTCTAGTCTGAAGAGCAGTCAGGGTTACCTGCCCTGTGGAAAGTCCAAAGTCCCCCCACCCCATCCTGGTCTAGGAAGGTGAACATCCAAACCGGTTAGGTTCCCACAAAGCCACAACATGAAGTAGGATCAAAACCCAGTGCCATTGTCCTTGGCTTCTCAGCAGCCCTCATTGTCCGCCATATTCAGAGAGTCCGGTTTTATCCCATGCTTTTTCAGTCACAGTCCAGCTGGCCTTGGTGAGCTCCCAATGGATCAGCCCCACTGTCTCCGTGGGTGGGTGCACCCCTTGTGGTCCTGACTTCTTTGTTCATGTTCTCCCTCCTTCTGCTCCTCATTGGGACCTTGGGAGCTCAGTCTGGTGCTCCCCTGTGGGTCTCTGTCTCTATCTCCATCCATCACCAGATGAAGGTTCTATGGTGATATGCAAGATATTCATCAGTATGGCTATAGGATAGGGTCATTTCAGGTTCCCTATCCTCAGCTGCCCCAGGAACTAACTGGGGACATCGCCCTGGGCACCTGGGAGCCCCTCTAGGTCCAAGTCTCTTGCCAAGCCTAAGATGGCTCCCTTAATTAAGATATGTGCTTCCCTGCTCCCCTATCCAACCTTCCTTTATCCCAATCATCCCGTTTCCCCAAGTTCCCCCCATCCTCCCCTTCTCACTTTTCTCTCCCCATCTCCCCTTACCCTCCTCCCACCCAACCCCCAAGATCCCAATTTTTTGCCCGGCGTTCTTGTCTACTTCCCATAACTAGGAGGATAGTTATATGTTTTTCTTTGGGTTCACCTTCTTATTTAGCTTCTTTAGGATATCAAATTATAGACTCAATGACCTTTATTTATGGCTAAAAAGCAATTATGAGTGAGTACATCCCATGTTCCTCTTTTTGGGTCTGGGTTACCTCACTCAGGATAGTGTTTTCTATTTCCATCCATTTACATGCAAAATTCGAGAAGTCATTGTTTTTTATGGCAGAGTAGTACTCTAATGTGTATATATTCCACACTTTCTTCATCCATTCTTCCATTGAAGGACATCTAGGTTGTTTCCAGGTTCTGGCTATTACAAATAATGCTGCTATGAACATAGTTGAACAAGTGCTTTTGT
>JABTXL010002926.1:1944017-1955468 GCA_025134845.1 Neodon shergylaensis | reverse complement strand
AAAGAAAGAAAGAAAGAAAGAAAGAAAGAAAGAAAGAAAGAAAGAAAGAAAAGGAAGAAAGGAAAGAAGGAGGGAGACTGAATCCTTTGAGGTTTACTTAGATTGGAAGATTCTGGCATGTTTTATTTGTGTTTCTATTTAAAATACTTTATCAATTCTTTTATATTAGTCCATATGTACTATGTAAGATATTTTATCTTATTCAGTAATAAACTATATGACTAATCACTAATTCTACAGTTATTCCCTTTTATAGTAACTATGTTGACACATATGCACAAACATACATACATAAATAGATATAAATGTATATTTATTTATTTCAAAGATGTCATATGGCTAATAAAATTGATTAGATAGATTAGAATGTCAACTTTTACGTACTGGAAATATACAGAATCATCCAAATAAATTCATAAACAGATGATAAATACTATATTCTATAAAAGTCCTTAAATGTGTGCTTTTAGAAAATGGTCATCAATGAAGAAAAAAACATAATGAAAATTTTCATGATCCTATGATTAAATATGCAATAATTTAAATTTCCCCTAACAATAATCTCTAATGATTCCATTTTTTCTCTGAAGAAAATAATTACAAATAATTTACAAAAATAATTGTAAAGTGGTTTGAATTACTCAGCCATAAATAAGTGGCATTTTGAACGTTTCCAGTACATAAATGTTCACAGGATTTTGTGATAAATATCAGTTCAGTTTTGTTGATAGGAACTGTCAAGTCAGCCAGGTTAAACAATACTTTTGATATGACTTTAATGAACTGTCAAGAAGTTCTCCAATCCAAAATATGTCACCTTAAGCTTTCATATAGATAATAAACTTTGGTCTGCCATATTTTTGGGTCATTGTGTTCCTTACATTAACAATTGACATTTGTTCTACTTTGAGTCAGGTCTGGGTACCATATGCTGTGCAGTGCACCTAAACAATTCATGCTTTGACTGACACTGGTTCTTTGGCCTATGTCAACAATCTGCCCAGAAATATTTCCATAAAAATACATAAAAGTACTTAAGCGTCTATAATTTTTCACTCTGAACAATATTATATGTTCATTTAATCAATATTTTATTTCTGACACTATTTCCCTCCCCCACTAAAGGAAACAAATTTCTTCATTGGCAATCTGTCTCTCCCTGTTTTGACTCCTATTTTACAAACAGCTAAAATCCATAATATAATTATTGGGAACAAAATCAATAGCTTCTGAATTTAAAAAGCCTGAGACTATATAATCTGCACTCTGTAGCTTTCTAACTTTATAGATAACTTTAGGGAATTGATTAAATGACTTTGTTTCTTGTAAAATTAAAACAATACTATTTCTCTTAAAATAATGGATATATCTGAGCTTTACTGAGTCTCAGAAGCGACTACCAATTTAAAAAAGATATTTCATTCCTGTCTAAAAAGGAGATAGACGCTTGGGAAGACAGTTTTTAAAATGGTGTCGACACACCATTTAAATAAATAAGGAATAAAGGGGTCTCTTTTCTTCTTTGGTCTAACCTGAGTGATCATTTAAAGCCATGCTACAATCATTTGGTTCAGGTCGGAAAGGCCAAGACCCAACTATAGAAAAATATGTTACCCAGGCCACAGGGCAAAGATCTCAGCAGAAACGTGGGCTAGGATAATGTAGAAGTCAGGCAGCAACTGAAGTTCTTTTTCTAAATGAGCGTCAGGGTCAGGTGTGAAAGTGATGGGGCAAAGCAGAGGCCTTGGCCTCAGATCCTCTCAGGCAGAAATATGCTCCAATGTCATGACCCCAGCACAGAAGCAGACAAAGCCAGCATGAATAGTGTGGAGTCGTTAGGGAAGGGAGTGTGAGTCCATGTGTAGGCTACCTGTTGCTGTACTCGGCAATTTCATTTGAGACAGTGCAGGCCCGTGTTAGGAAAAAAAAAAAAGACAACTTAAAAGAGTAAGCCAGTAGAGAATATGATTAACTTTCTAACTAAAATGCAGACTACAGGGAACATAAATTCAAATAATACTTCTCCGTTTGAAGAAATTGCATATTTTAAAAGATAAATTTACTCAAACCCAACAGTGGAGAAAAGCAATATTCAAGAAAATGCTATTGATCTCATAATGATGTCAAATTCTCGCTGACATCAAAGCCCGTGTTCCTGAAACTGTGTGCTGTCATATGTGACTATTATGATGTTCTCTTCTGCTGTTTGTCAGTGCCTATGGATAGGACACTAATTTAAGTAAATATAAAATGTAGTGGAGAGTATGTAATATTCATTCACAGAAAAGTTATATACTGATACTTGCTCACAGATAGAATGTCTACTCAAAATGTTACAAAATTCCATGGATATCATTAGGGAAAAGAAATGAAATAAATATCCATTAAAATAGAGTTAGGGATTAGTCCTGAAAATAGAACAAAAATATGAAGAAACAGTAGCATTAATTTAATGTCATGTTTCCCTGATTAACAAAAGTTCATAATTACAGAATTTCAACCTAGTTTTCTTGATGCCACTTGAGCGCCTAACATATAGTTACTAAGACTAAAAAATTCCTTTCTGAAGGCAAGATACCAAGGCCAACATAATCATATGCCAAAAAATTTTAATAAACCTGAAGTGGTTGACAAACCACTAATCAGAAATAGCTGTCAGTTCTGGAAATATGTACATCACTAATCTGAATATCTTCATACAAATTCTCAACTTCGAGTACAAGCCCTGAAATTTCAAATAAATTCTGAACGTCTTCATTGCTTTAGAAACCTTTATTTGCTACAACTCTCACCTTCTAAGATTCTGAACATCTTCATGCCTTTATTAAAGCTTTAGACAAATTGGATTTTTTTTAAATGAAATTCTCTTTAAATACCCGAATGAGAGAATTGTGTGAGGTAAGAATCGGGTGATACAAAGCTAAACATTTCAATCAATTTCAATAAATATGTTAACATATATGACTATAGAAATGCACACATTTTTGTTATTTATTGGCTTTCGTCCTTTCATATGTGATTTTTAAGTTAGATTAAGTTTTCTGTGTGTGAAGTATATAAACCGTTATAAAATCAACAGAACTGATGGATTTCTGAAACCTTGACATAGTCCTCCTTTCGCTGAGGGCTCATAATTGTGAAAGCAACTCTCCCTTATCTGGATCACCAAAGGGAAGGAGCCTTGTGCTTCAGGCTCTGATGGAGACATTGCCCTGTCAGCTGATCATCAGCCAGGAATGTGACCCTAGTGGGGGAGTAGGGCTCATATAAATTCGTGCTTCTGCTGTGCTTGCCACGCATTTGGGGTAAGGTGTTCTCAGACTGCAATGATAAGGGACGAAAGAATGGTGAAATGTCACGGCCTCTTAAAACTTATTTATGTGTCAACATCTTTGCTCACATTCCTGATAACACTGTGTGAAGAAGCTGTGTTCTCCGCTCAGAAGCTTACTATTGCGATGTTGTCCATTTCTGCCAAACTAACCACAGGCAGTTGCAGAATGCAGCACAAAGAAGTATTTCATCCTTACTTTTATTTTATAGATACGCAACCTGGCCAGAAACTTAAATAACCTTTCCCAGTACCTGCAGGGATTAGTGAAAAACACTAACATCCTGGTGGAAACCTCATAACCTGCATGCTTTTTTTTTTCCCATTGCGCAAACCTTTCCTTCGGACAAATCCTAATTCACCTTTCAACTTAGAAAACATCACTGCTTGTGTGAGTGGAAATATAAAAAGGGGGTGCTAGGACATGCGGTTACTGCGTAGTTACTGCCTGGCCTGGCATTCTTATTTTTCAGTGAGAAAAATGAGAACAATTCTTCAAAGCTCAAATAGCAGAGAAATTGCCTGAAGTAACAGTGCTGGATGTGGAAGGGAAGGATGCACACGTATTAGCATTTCATTCAACGCTTACGAGGCCATTGTTTGGTGGATCATTCTCTTGACAAGTTAGCAAAAATTCCAGGACATTGTCTTCATCCTTCTTCCTCTTTGTGTTGCACACAGCCTTTTCTCTACCGCAGATCACTGCTCCACATTATATTAACAAACATTTTTAAATAATCATGAAATTTTTTTGCCATAATCTAATTAATTACTACCAGCATGACAGTTTGATATTACTGTTTGTCGTCTATAAGAAGCTTTGTGCTGCTTGGGTATTTAAACCATCAGGCTTCTTTATATCCTCTTGTGGCTCCTTTGGGGCCTGCTGAACCTTACAGATCAAGGCATCCATCTGGCAGAATGGAAGTGGAAATGGATATAGCCCACTCTCTTTAAATGCTTTTTGTCCATAAATAGCACACTCTACTCTGCTTACGTTGCATTAGGACAAGCTAGCTAAGTAGTCTTGCACAGATATGATGAAGTGGGTGGCGTTTACCATGATCCCACTATGTGGTAATGGGAAAATGACTGATTCTAGCAGACAGCTATTCATCCCTGCTCTAAGACCACATGTGGAAAGGGTTTCCCTCATTTTGCGTTTTGACTTTTTGTTACTCTAAAAGCTGATTCCTAGGGAAAGTAGCAGATTTGACAATCACAAGGCTGTGTAGTAGTACATTTTGCAAAATACTTCCATTTTCAGTATTTGTTTAGATATGAGAATATAAGAGAAATGAAATTCATTACTTTATATTTCAACGTTTTAGTTGCTTAAAACTAACAATTTTTTTGAAACACTTCTTTGCTGTAAAAAATACACTGCTTTTCTGGATTCCATGGTCACTGCACACATGAAATGTCTGGACATACAAAATACCCATACTCAACAAAAAAAAAAGATAAATAAAATTTACAAACAAGAAAATGAAAAGGGAAGCCCAAAAGGACTTTTGCATCCTTTGTGGATGAGTCAAAGTGACTTTATAGCTTGTGTTTGAACTGTAGTATCAGACCACAATATTTACTACTGCAGAAAAATAATATTTAACAAGGAGATTTCATGGTTTTTTTTAATAGGTACACAAAAATCTAACCAAATAATGCCATGCTTATTTTTATGAAATAGAGAAACGTTTGCAAAAATCTATTTCATCATTACCGAATTTACTGATGGTCTTGCATGTCAACTAGACACAAGCTAGAGTCATCAGAGAGGAAGGATCCTCAGTTGAGGAAAAGCCTCCATGAGGTCCAGCTGTAAGACAATTTCTCAATTAGTGACCAATGAGAGAGGGCCCAGTCTATGGAGAATGATGCCGTCCCTGGGCTGCTGGTCCTGGGTTCTATAAGAAAGCAAACTGAGCAAGTCAGGGGAAGCAAGCCAGTAAGCAGCACCCCTTGATGGCCTCTGCATCAGCTCCTGTCTCCAGGATCCTGTGCTGTTTGAGCCCCTGTCCTGACTTCCTTCAGTGATGAACAGTGACACGGAAGTGTAAGCCAAACAAATTCTTTCTCCCCAACTTGCTCTTTGGTCATGTTTTTTTTTTTTTCTGTCGCAGCAATAAAAGAACCCTAAAATATCTATCAATAAGAAAAAAATAATACTTATCTAAATAAGAACTCAAATCAGTATATTTATTTACATTAGAGAAAACAACTCTTTAAATACCAAGCATTGGTATTGAACAACTTCTAAATTTGGAAGAAATGAGCATACCAATGACTCCTGTAGTGTCCTGCTCCAACAGGCGGCTCAGTGCTCTAGAGTTAAACAGGAAGGACAGAACCCTTTTCCATGGTGCTCTCCTCGGTCTGCATATGACTGCTGCGTTTCTCGTCCTCCTGTCTTCGCTGTTACTGTTAATGAACGAGATACCTAAGACAATCGGTAAAAAATAAATGTTGCATAACGTGGCTATTCCCTTTGAACCTTTCTGTAACTACAAGAAATGTTACAATGTGACAATTTGTAACCACCAGTCAAGCTACTTTCCAATAATCACTGCACATTTCAAATAATCTTCCTGATAACTTAAGTAATATAGAGACAGATGTAGTCAATCTTGTCCAATATGTTTTGAATTGAACTAAGTAGTAACATAATACTTTACTAGAAATTGGAAAATGTCACGCTTAAAATTAGGACACGGCGTTTTAGGCATTTTTAATCCCTTTGGTTTGGATGTGATGGCAAAAAGGATTCACTGTGCTCCTTCAGCTTAAACCCACACATTCCACAATCTCTTCAACAAAGACCTTTAATTTGCTCAAAGATAAATTTTCTACCATTATTGTTTCTCTTGAATTTTCTTATTTGAAAGGTCAAATTCAAGGGACTTACTTTGTGCTGAACTTTAGTATTTCCATGACTTCTTCCATCCCCGGTATAACTTGGCATGTCCAAAGATGTTTTCCCAGGTGTCTATGGGCAGTTATAAATTAAAAGGCATGACATTTGTGCTTATGTAGACAGATGACTAAGGTGTTGAGCTGCCTTTTATTTAATGGAAGCAAATTTTGACCTTTGAGCATATAAAAATACAGAATTAATAAAGCCTTCTTGTAAAAATGTGGAAAATTATAAAAAGGAAACATTAAAAGATGAACATTGAATAAATTGTTATCCACAACACATGATATTTTAATTTTTACTAAGCAAGATATATACAAACACACATATATATTTGTGTGTGTATTCATCTACACATATTTTTCAAAAAATAAAATTTTGCTTATATTTACCAATACATAATAGATTTTTTTTAAAAAAATGGGGGTTTACAAGCAACATCTACTTTAAATCATTTAAGCAATCATAATAGACATGCTACTTGTTTAAAGATTAGGTGATTTCTATCTTTTCATTTTGTAGCTATATAACTTTATTAGTGTAGCTTCTGTCATTCCTAGGAAGCACACTCAAAGAAAACCCCCAGAAACTCGGGCTTTTGCAGTGCTTCTCCCTCTTTTCTGCTGTGTTCCTTGAGCATTTGGTTCAGGAGCTATAATAGAGGTGGATCATTGGAAATGGGCTCCTCAACTCTGACTGTTGAATGGTTGTGACCTTTACTAATCGCCTGCATCACTTGCAAAGAGAAGTTTTCCTTATAAGAGTAAAGGACAGAGGAAAATTATTTAATTAAATTATAATCCAAAAATAAAGAAACATCCTCTTATTTCTTGATCCAGTCATGTTGATACATTCCAGCATGTAGGTGGTAAGACACAGGTAATATCTGTGAGCTCAAGGTCAACCTGGCCTAAATAGTGAGTTTAGACCAGTTAGAGCTACTCAGCTTTACTCCATTAGACCACTGGCCAAAAGCAGCTTCTTTATTCCCCAATGACAATAAAACATTTACAGCATACAGAGGGGAATTCCACATCACTACTCCTTTTTTGTCTAAATAAAAATGAATCTTTTAACTTTAACATAGCAAGATTATATACAATAAAACTGTTATCAAGCAAGAATTATAGTTACAATATTTATAACACCTTTATCTTTTATCAAAATTAATGAAAACTGTAATTATAACTATCTGTTCTTAAACTCCATCAAAGACTCCGGAAGTATATATATTACCTGAGTTAACAGGAAGTGCATTATAAGCAACTTTCAAAACTCTATGATTAACAGTGACATCTTGCTGCCTGGATAGTCACTCAAAGTTCTTCTGAAACATTGGGGCATCCAATCTTCATCCTATAGACCCACCCATAGTATCTGACAGATATTTTTGTGAAGCAGAAAATTTCAAAGATAGTTCTACCTATACTGGCAGTGTGTCAGTGATTTTTTTTCTGTGTCCTGCAGAATGTCTGGCAAACTTGTTTATAAAGCAGGAACCCTGAAGGACCACCTCACTTTCTTTAGGCAGGTTCAACAAACATTTTTTGTGGGTCCTTCATGTCCAGTTCATACAGCATAACATTAAGCAGTCCAGATAAGAGCAGTTTCTTGCCCAAATGGCTAACAAACTCCATAAGCAGATTCTTTGATGCCCATTATCCTCTTGAAGTAGATTGATGTTGCCAGGAGCAGATGTGTCTCATGGTCATGAAAAGTCCTAAGTTCTTAAAGCATTTGAAATGCCATATTCCATAGATCTTTGAAAGGTTTGAAGAATATCTATATAACTGAAATATATCTCTATATATCTAGAAAACCTAACTAGCATGAGTACAAGCTTGACTATTATATATTATTATCTATTAACCTGTAGTTCTTAGTTATACATTACATGTTTAAATGATCTGTACAAGCTCAATACCTTAAATGAGAGCAGAACAATACATATAATAAAATTGACCTTAAATTTGTATCAATAGACCAAGATCCATACCAATGCAAAGTATTCACCTCTATAGCATATCCTCATTTAATATAAACAAACATTTGTAAATGATATTTGTGAATTTGGGCATAGGTCTCTCCAAACTGCTTCCTGATTTTTATTGGGCAAAGTAATTTAAGGAGTTTATGGAGATCTTTCAGGGGATCTTGTTCCATCAAACCACATTAGTCTGGAAGAAATTTACAGGTTCTCATCATCTGTGGAAACAAAAGCAGAACCTCTTTTCCAAAGCATCATATTCTTTGACCAAAATTTTGAAGTCAAGATACCTTTAAAATATTTATGTTAGTTTAGCTTAGCAGCTGGTACAATGAAATTGTCTTTCTGTACTTATGTCACTCACATTCAAAAAATTCAAAGAAAACACAGTAAGATATATGATCTAGACTCTCTGTTTATATTTCAGTTTTCTGTGGCTTAATTTTCTTACTCTAGTACTTTTCCTGCAAGTTTAATATTTATTTTATTATCTTTACTCCTTTAACCTATGACTGTCTGTACTCTTTTATATTACTTTTACTGTCACTTTACTCTTCTCTTTCCCAAGCCTGCATACGTTTATCCAACACTGTGACCCATTTAGAAGGCTTTTTATTTGGAATATGTCTTTATTGTGTATCTGTAATAATTTTCTGACAAGAAGCACTTTTAAAATGGTAAGCATCTTGATCACAGTGGCCATGAATGCTGGCTCTGCCTCTCTCAAGCTTTCAATACGGCAGAGGAATTCACTGCCAGCTCTATGATTATAAGGTGGGAGCTGTCCTCAGTACCTCAAAACATTGATATGTAATATATACATATATTTTGTATAGTATCTATCATTTTACACATATTATGTGAGTGTGTATTGTATGTATATACACACATCACCTAGTATTCAGTATAGCAAATATATATTATAATTTAAAGAAACAGGAAGCTTCTTTGTTTTATTTGTCATCTCCCCTTTTACCAGAAAAGATCATTTACTTTCTTCCTACAAACATTGATTAAAGCAAAGCCATCAAAAGAAGTAGACTGGATAAAATAAAATGTTTATTCTCTATGGCAGCATTTTGAAAACCATGCTCCAATTCTGTAATCATGAAAGTTGTCATTCATTCTTCCTCACAACAAGGTCCAGACCCTGATGCATATTTATTGTTTCATTTTCATAAGTCTGACATTAAGTGATCAAAAGTTTCCTTCAGCTCTTCACATTCATAATTTCATATATGTCTATAAATATGTTCTTAGATTCTTTCTTACAGTACTGTTTATTTAAAATTTCATGGTTTCCATATGTTTTATGCACTCTCCTGTAAGTATTCTTTACTTATTTGAATAGGATTTAGTAGTTCATTAAACATAAAACTACTTTTTAATGAATGTATCAAGAGTTTAATTTCAATGGTAACGTCATGGTACAGGTCAAATTTGTAATCATTTGAATATTTTTCCACTTAATGCACTGATGATACAATATTTATATTTTAACACAAATTCTTTTCATTTTTATTGAATGACACAGTTATTATATACTGGATGACCCCACTTTCATATCATGACCCCAAGCAATGAAAATATAAACAATAGAGAAATTTACTTTGATTTTGTAGCTGTCATAAGACCCCAGAAAGCACATTTTTCGGTTTTGTGGAAGTGGTATTAACAGGAGGATTTTGAACTCATAGTTTGCTGAGAAAATAGCTACAGCCAAGAGAAATCCAATTTTCTAGTTGTGTAATTGAAAATGTAGGCTATAGAGATTTTCACTATGCATGGCCAGGGAAAGACTGTATTATAAACCTAAGATTTGGGTCAAAATAGTATCGTTTAAAATGAAGGCTAAACAGTCTCATTTTAACTATAGAAATAATATAAATTAGAAGACAGATGTTTTCAGAGTGCATGCCCTCTACTCCTTTATTGAGTTTATATTCTGAAATTTATGGTACCGTAAAATTTATCTATACATCCGTAGACAAGGGATGGCAACTGAAAAAGCCTTGTAGTTCCTTATAAGGCAGAAGCATTAAACACAGTGACCTTTATGCACTTTCCAATAAAAATAATTTTGACTTGTAAAGCAATAATTGAGATCTTATTTTGAAGTTTAGTGGTTTTTTTTGATAAATGATATCAATTCAATTGCCTCATTTTGCCCCTTTTAATTCATATCTTTTACGAGAAAATATTGATCCTGCTGAAAAGAATTTCTTTAAAACTTGTATATGTACTACCTGTGAAATATAAGATTAAGACAAAGCATGTTTGAACACATTCTAAATATCTACATGATTAGTCACAAATATAGTTTTAATGTTTGTATCTCCCCAAAATTCATATCCTGCAGCCTAGTCACCGATGAGTGGTGGTGGGACTATTGAGAAATGATCAGTTGATTGACTGAAATGATTCAGAATGATCAGAAGGTGTTTTGCCTGAATCAGATACATGAAATTATTAAAGCATCTCAAGAAACTGCCTTTCTCTGTCTAATAGGTAATTGTGGATAACCAAGGAAATAGGTTCTCTCTTGGGGTAGAAAACAGCCTATTTGATCTTATACACATAAGCTTCATGGTGCTAAGAAATGCAGCTCTGTTGTTTATAAGATGCACAGTCAATGGCATCTTTTATGAGAGCCCAAGCACATTAAAATAAATTTTAGATTTAATTAATATGAAAAGTATAAAACTATATTAATTCTATGGAAATATATCTAATACTGAACTGCAGATAAATATCGATGTTCCTTTAGTATACAGCTATTAAGTGATCAATTTTATAATTAGAGTTGCACTTACCATTTCTTTTTAGAAATTTTCTAAACTGTCACTAAGTACAGATTATTACAAAGACAAAGATTTTCACTACCCATTCATATCTCTGCATCTTAGTTGACATTTTTCTTTACACACTGTTCACTTCTGCCACAATCAGGCTCCTCTATATCTCATTCACGAGCTCACCTGCTTAGAACCTTCCCAGAGTCAAACGCCCTACTTGTGATCAGTCGTTTTAGCAAAGGGATTGTCTGAACCCTTAAATTTTTTTTGTTTTATCACCTAAATGTGTAAAAATTAATGTTCACAGATCTCTATACAATATCTTGCATTGTTAATTTGGGCTTGCTCTTTTAATTGCAGAGAGAGGGTGAAAGAGACAGAGAGAGAGAGAGAGAGAGAGAGAGAGAGAGAGAGAGAGAGAGAG
>JABTXL010002926.1:1908101-1944007 GCA_025134845.1 Neodon shergylaensis | reverse complement strand
AGAGAGAGAGAGAGAGAGAGAGAGAGAGAGAGAGAGAGAGAGAGAGGAGTGTCTTCCTTGTTGATAAACTACTATATTCTTAATAGTTTTTAAAATCAGTTTTCTTCCTGTAGCTTTTCTCTAGCCTTACTAATACATTCAACATATCTCACTGCCTACATTGTAGATATTGTAGATATGGAATCATTCTAAATCATATAGTAGTTCTCTCTTTTTTTTTAACAATCCTAGTTTTCTGTATTATCATTCAATTCTCTGTTAAAGTATTAAATCCATGTTCTAAGTTCTGACACCACCTGTTTAATTTGACTTTATCAATGCTCATACTTCATTGCTCCCTTCTTCTCTGGCTGCTTGCTACTTTGATACATGCTTAGATAGCTCTTTCTTACATAGAAATGCTGCTCCAGGAACGCTTTACATCCTAACAGACATCGAATCACTCTGTTCCTCAAAGTGCCAGTGCATATGATAGAACAGTTTTTAGCTTCCTTATATGTGTTGAACACTCATGATCCAGGAGACCCAAGATATGCCACACATCACCAGCTACCCAGTCATCTTGGGCTTTCAAGTCAGTCCTTGAAGACCTTGAAGTCCACCTCTGTATTTCTTTTAACTTTCCAGAGGATTGCATCTTCACGGTAAGTACGTGGTGCTCTTTTAAATGGCGTCCAGTTCCTTTACTGGCAGTTTTTTTTTCTTTTAATTTTCTCAGTTAGGTCTTTAATTGCTATGAAGGGACACCATGACCATGGCAACTGTTATAAATGCAAACATTTAATTGAGATGACTCTCTTATAGCTTCAGAAGTTCACTCCATTATCATCATGGAGGGGAGCATGGTAGCATGCAGACAGATGTGATACTGGAGCTGAGAGTCCTACATATTGACTCAGAGGCAGCAGAAATTGACTGCTTGTCACACACGGAGTGAAGCTCCAGAAAAAAAGATCTCAAAGCCTACCCCCGCAGTGCTACACTTCTTCCAACAAGATCACACCCACACCAAAAAGGCCACAACTCCTAGTAGTGCCATGCCTTTTGGGGACCATTTTCTTTCAAACCATCTTAAGTTTCTTTCTGTCTTTAATAAAGATATTACAAATGTTAATATCTTTGGAAGAATCATCCTATTTTTCTTACAATTTGGTGAGTTTTTAAAAAGTAAAGCACATGCAATATTTACATCCAAAGAACTGGTAGCAGTGTTGGAAAGGAAAATCTTGAGATCCATACATGTTTAATAAGGGACAATATCCTCCTACATATGAGTCACCATGCAAATATGCTAACTTGTGTATCCAAGGCAGTGTTAGTTTTATTGCAGGCTTGACAGCACTCCTAAAACAGAAGTAAATATTTCTTTTTCTCATTTATTGTGTTTTTAGTCTTTAGAAAGGTCCTGGATATTCCTGCAAAAGAGTTAAGCTTCTACTGAAATACTGATGGTAGTGATACCTACTAACTAAGTCTATACAGGATGAAGGTTAGCGTTCTCTTGAAAACAGAACCAGATGAACATCAAACTACTTTTAAAAAAATGAAGCTTACTAAAGACAACAAGTAAACAGTAGTCAAATGTGTCTCTTTAGAATACAGAGAGTTTGGTATACCAGATAGTATAAGCCCCATATGAAATATCATGCTTTCATCCCTAACAACACTTTATGAATTCTTTTTTTTTATTGAAAAAAAATTTTTTTCGCCTCCTCCAAGCCTCCCATTTCCCTCCCCCTTCTCCCACTCCTCCCCCCTCCCCCTACTCCTATCCCCCTCCCCCCACTCCTCTCCCCCTCCCTCTCCAGTCTGAAGAGCAGTCAGGGTTCCCTGCCCTGTGGGAAGTCCCAAATCCTCCCCCCTCCATCCTGGTCTAGGAAGGTGAGCATCCAAACTGGCTAGGCTCCCACAAAGCCAGAACATGAAGTAGGAACAAAACCCCATGCCATTGTCCTTGGCTTCTCATCAGCCCTCATTGTCCGCCATGTTCAGAGAGTTCGGTTTTATCCCACGCTTTTTCAGTCACAGTCCAGCTGGCCTTGGTGAGCTCCCAATAGATCAGCCCCACTGTCTCCGTGGGTGGGTGCACCTCTCGTGGTCCTGACTTCTTTGCTCATGTTCTCCCTCCTTCTGCTCCTCATTGGGACATGGGGAGCTCAGTCCGGTGCTCCAGTGTGGGTCTCTGTCTCTATCTCCATCCATCGCCAGATGAAGGTTCTATGGTGATATGCAAGATATTCATCAGTATGGCTATAGGAAGCTTCTGTAAAGCAAAGGACACTGTCACTAAGACAAAAGGGCAACCCACTGACTGGGAGAAGATCTTCACCAATCCCGCAACAGACAAAGGTCTGATCTCCAAAATATATAAAGAACTCAAGAAACTAGACTTTAAAATGCTAATTAACCCAATTAAAAAATGGGGCACTGATCTGAACAGAGAATTCTCAACAGAAGAAGTTCAAATGGCCAAAAGACACTTAAGGTCATGCTCAACCTCCTTAGCGATCATGGAAATGCAAATCAAAACAACTTTGAGATATCATCTTACACCCGTCAGAATGGCTAAAATCAAAAACACCAATGATAGCCTTTGCTGGAGAGGTTGTGGAGGAAGGGGTACTCTCATCCATTGCTGGTGGGAATGCAAACTTGTGCAACCACTTTGGAAATCAGTGTGGCGGTTTCTCAGGAAATTCGGGATCAACCTACCCCTGGACCCAGCAATACCACTCTTGGGAATATACCCAAGAGAAGCCCGATCATATGACAAGGGCATTTGTTCAACTATGTTCATAGCAGCATTATTTGTAATAGCCAGAACCTGGAAACAACCTAGATGTCCTTCAATGGAAGAATGGATGAAGAAAGTGTGGAATATATACACATTAGAGTACTACTCTGCCATAAAAAACAATGACTTCTCGAATTTTGCATGTAAATGGATGGAAATAGAAAACACTATCCTGAGTGAGGTAACCCAGACCCAAAAAGATGAACATGGGATGTACTCACTCATAATTGGTTTCTAGCCATAAATAAAGGTCATTGAGTCTACAATTTGATATCCTAAAGAAGCTAAATAAGAAGGTGAACCCAAAGAAAAACATATAGCTATCCTCCTGATTATGGGAAGTAGACAAGAATGCCGGGCAAAAAATTGGGATCTTGGGGGTGGAGTGGGAGGGGGGTAAGGGGAGAAGGGGAGAGAAAAGGGAGAAGGGAGGATGGGGGTAACTTGGGGAAACGGGATGATTGGGATAAAGGAAGGCTGGATAGGGGAGCAGGGAAACACATATCTTAATTAAGGGAGCCATCTTAGGGTTGGCAAGAGACTTGGACCTAGAGGGGCTCCCAGGTGCCCAGGGCGATGTCCCCAGTTAGTTCCTGGGGCAGCTGAGGATAGGGAACCTGAAATGACCCTATCCTATAGCCATACTGATGAATACCTTTATGAATTCTTGCACCAAGATGGAAAGAGAGAGAAATATAAAATGATACTTAAAGCAGTGTCATCCAGTGCTATGAAAATGCTCATCATTTATTGAGAGAGAAAAGCATCTTTACTTATCAGCCTCAATATGGCAATCCCCTTAATGTAAACATATTTTCAAGTAATGTGTAAATATGATATCATCCCGAAAGCATTATATTGAAAAGATTAAAATGTAATGTAAAGAAGATGTATTGAAGTTCCTTTCAGACCTTTCAGTACTTTCAAACCTTTTCCTGTACTTGGTAAGAGGGTTTTAAACCGTTTCCAATGTGAAGGAATCGGATATTTGAGTGGTAAGTAATCAATTTCAGGAAAAGTGATGAACCAATGACATATTGCAATTATCTTTTTCTGAGGTAATTAAAACTCTCAGATAAAAGTGGTATTCAGTGATCAAGCTAGAATGCTTCTGTAGCCCTAAAAGAGTTTTTAATGAATAGAAAATACTACTTCTGAAGTGTCTGAGAAGTTAAGGAATATGCACATATAGGATTGTGATCCCTAATCTCACGAGACATCAGAGAATAGAGACTTAATACAGGAATGCAAAGCTTAAATAGGTCTTTGTTTTATGGTTGACATTCCAGAGACTCCCTCTGGAGTCCTCACCTTGTTCGACTTTGTTCAGTTACTAATTGACATTGAAAGAAAAAAAAATTAATTGTAAGCATCATCGCTGAACGATGCATCCTGTGTTTACTAGTTTAATCAACACTGGCAGCTGCTATAGCAGAAATGTTAGCAGCAAGAAGAATGAAAATAAGGAAAGCTCCTACTCCTAGAAATGGTTCTCTCTTTCCACACCACTATGATTATGAAAGATCAGGGAAATTTTCAGACCTTTTCCAGATGAAAAGAGAATAAGGTTGCAACATCACCAATGACAATACAAGGGTTTGCAATGGATCAAGATCACAGGAAAATACTGGCAATGATATCATTAGGGCATGTTAAAACAGGAAGAATAAAAATATAGGATAATTGATAGTTGAACTTCTTCAATGTTGAATTTTCCCAATTTGATAATTTAATATAAAGTTCTTGCTCTTACAAATTGCAAGCTGAAGTTTTACATGACAAAGGCAAATACATTTTATAAAAGTGCCTCTTCAGTGCTTAGGACAAGTTAATAATAGCTTCCACAGATTCTTGGCTCTTATCTTAGTGATGGTACCTAGTTCTTACCTGTTGTCTTTTCAGGTTAAAATGGTGAGTATACCCTGCAGGCTTCAATAAAGACAGGACACCTGGAAGCAGCCTTGCTTTAACAATAATGAAACAGGAAAGAATCAGAAAAAGCACGTATTCTCTGAGAAAAGCCAGTGTAGGATGGGTTCACACTGCTCACTAGAGTATTTTCCTTTAGGGCTTAGAGCTGAGCAGGAGCAGCTGTGAAACAGAAGTCATTAGGGGAGAAATGAGAGATTGGGGAGAGGTCAGTGGTCCTGGGACCAGTGACCCTTGCTTTGGACTCGCTCAGTGACAGACACCTGAGTCATCCTCACATGCAGTTGCCAGAGAAAGTCAGGAAAGGTGATAAAGTATCTCACTCTTAACCAGAAGATAAAGCAGTTATCCAGTATAAACTTCATTTACGATTATAGTAAGAGATTGCAATATATTTTAAAAGAAGTAATCTTTTTTATCATTTGAAGAGTTAATGAGGTACAGTAGTATTTATTCTGAGTATTCTTTTTAGATTCTATAGCTTGACAAAAACAGTCAAAAAATTGAAGGAAAGACAAGCTCTCTTTGCCCCCAGTAAGGTTTCTGTTAGATTTGGTAGGAATTTCTCAGCAGTGCAGCTAATAGCCCTCAGAGCTACAGATAAACAGGAATGCTTAAGAAATTTCTCAGCTGCTAGGGAGTGAACTGAGTTTATACAAGAGCTGGCACAGGTGTGTATGTCATTAACCCCAGTTCAAACATCAGACTGAGAGACCAGATCTGCTCCAGTGTACTCAGGAGTACCTTTTGCCATATCAATAAAGATAAAAATGATAAAAAAATACAGTGTTAAATAATGGCATGTAGTTCCTTATTATAAAACACCCTGACTGATATAGATGATGAGGATGAAAGATAGATTATAGATGATTGCTGTACATACTAACTTACATATGTAATGGCTGTTTCTTGCTCAGATTTCTTTCATCTGAGTTCTTCTCATTGTATCTAACTTTTTTCTTAACCAGTGGAATTTGGTGATTTATTGATCACTGTGGATGGGGAATTTACAAACCTAATTTTGAGTGCTCCTATCTTATACTGTCTTGTTACCACTTTAAAAACAAATATAATCAGATGAAGCATGCCTTTAATGCCAGCACTGGGGAGGCAGGCAAGATGATATCTCTGAATCTGAGATCATCTCACTCTACATAGTGAGTTGCAGGCCAGCCAGGGCTGCATAGTGAGACCCCACTTCCAATTCAAAAAATGGGTCATTTTTAAAAGCATTGTTCAAATAGACATTATTTTAAAAAATAATCAAATTTACCAATTCACCATGTGTTACAGGCATTTTAGTTTCATAGCTATATTTCAAAAGGAGAATGTGTGTGTGTGTGTGTGTGTGTGTGTGTGTGTGTGTGTGTGTGTGTAACTGAAGCTTTTCAACTCATTTATGTGTTGCTTGACTGAAGGTATCTGAGGGAAATCTCCTGAGGGTGAGAAGCAGCCTGTTATACAGATGTAATATGTGATTGGTAACAGAGAAAATGTATCACACTGATAGGAATTTTTTCAGATGAGGAGAGAGTATGATAGAAACATGAGTGAATGGCTAAGCCTCTGTTGATGGATTTCTCCATCCTAGATTGAGGAGGGTGGCACAGTATCAGATGAACTACCTCTTTTGTCTAGGATAAGAAAGTGAATTCCACTGGGAGCCAAGGCTAGTTCAAATAGAGTGGAGATGCCGGGTACAGGCAAAGACAGTGGGATTAGATACTGGAAAATTGAAATAGATTCTGCTGGAATTCTTTTGTGTCAAATTTGTTTAATCCATCAATTTAAATGATAGTTTCTCCTCATTAAAAAATGCTATCATAAAATGTGGTGCCCTAATGAAGGCCTACACAATGACACCAACAGTGGATATGCCAATATAGACCGTGGAAATTTCATGATGTCCCACCCCCTGAGTAAGAGCTGAAGGCAAACACTGGCTTCTAAGAGAAGGACAGTCAGGTTTTTTCAACCTCCTCCCCACCCATAGCTTATCCAAGACTAAGCAGTCTGCCTTAAACACATGTCTACACCACCAATCCTAAATGTACTCAGAAAGTTCTGTGTGAATTTGAAGTCAGTTTATGAATTTGAGTGGACAGGAGGAGAGGAGAGTGATGAAAAGGGGATGTAAATTATGTTAATATAGTTCTCATATACAAAATTCCAAAATATAATAGTATTTCTTTTAAAAATTCCTAAGATATGAGATTCCTTAGAACCACTAATTTTTTGTAAGCTTTTTCTCAGGGCTTTTAGACTTCCTAATAGTCTTCATTGCTTACTTTGTTTTCATTCATGACATCAGCCATCCTGGAAGATACACACTCTATGTATTGGTGAGCTATAAGTCATGGAAGGTACACACTCTATGTATTGGTGATCTATTGGTTATGGAAGGTAAACCCTCTATGCATCGGGGAGCTATACTTCACCATAACAAAACACTCGATGCAGGCTACTCCTAGAGTAAGCGATATTCAGTTAGGCTCACAGTTCTGCAGATATAAGATCAAGACTGGTATGTGGCCCCACTGTTTAAATGTGTGGTAAGTGTCTTACCTTGATGTAAGAACACATGTTTAAAAAAGTTGAGACCCATGCTTAGCAGAAATAAGAGAATGATCATATGACCTCACAGCCTCCCTTACTACCACCAGAGGATACAACTACAAAATTATTTAGGAATCTTAGTGTTCCAGTAAATTTTCACTCTCTTCCCACTGTGCTTTTACCTGTCAGTATGACTTGTAGATTTTTGATGAAAGGTAGACTTGATTAACTAAGTTAATGGATAATATCAATGAGATAATAGAAGCATAGTGCTGAGGTTTAGAAAAAAAGAGTGTTACCATGTTCTATAAAGACTGTCTTCCCTGGGAAAACTCTTTCTATTAAAGTTATAATACTGGATTTTTCCACAGAGCAACAAAACATGAATGTACTGTCTGGTCTTTTAATTTACTCTGGCTAAGCCATGGTTTCACACCACTATACAGAATGGAAGGATAAAATACAACTCAGCAAATCTACTGAAGCCTACAGGTAGATAACCTAATGGAAAAAAGCTCAAAGATGAAGTGGACAAATAAATTTATAAAATATTAAAATAGAGATAATAACAGATTCATTTTATCACCACAACAAGGTCTAAATGTGACATCATCTTGTGTTAATTAATTATGTAAACATGGTCATTCACACTATGGCATTTAAATTCCAGGCATTAAAACTTTATGTAAGTGCTCTCCTTTCATTTACATTTGAACATGGGGAAAGCTTCTTTGGGAGTACATTTTTAAAAGTAGCAAAGGTGATATTACTTGAGGCATATTTATTTACACTTTATTCAGTTGAGCTTTCATGTTCAACAAGGAGAGCAGGAGTAAATTGATGAGCTTCACACCAAGCAGATACAGAAATTTTCCTCATAACTTTCACAGGGGTTCAAAGCACCCATAGGAATTTTACCTTTTCATATGTTTTGTGTGTAGATATGAACAATTTTCTGTTACATAGAATGAAAATGTAGCATGGCTGTACATGCATGAAGATTCTTTCCCTGTTGAAAATTTCACATGAATACAAGAACCAAAATAAATATCATTATTAATAGAGAAACAGAAAATACAAGGTAATACATCTATATCTTAGTAAATATTTACGTACCAGTTTGTTTAACTTAAACTGTGAATTCCCAGCATCTGTGAAGATTTGTAACAGTAAGAATATTCATTATATGAAATAAGAGAATTTATTTTTCTAGGAACTGTGAAAAGCATTCCGAAAATGTCTGGTGAATTTAAAATAATCATTATCTGTAGCCTCACAATAGCTAATCTTTTCTACCTGATGAAATTTCAAATCACTATAGGAACAAACCTGCTGATATGTTTTATAGAAGGTAAATGATGGATACCTAATGTGAGGAGAACTATTCTATGAACTGGAGTTCAAGAAGCAAGAAAAAAAACAAAAGTAAAGCATCAATATTCACTGCTTTCTGGCTATGCATGCCACGTGCCAACTGACTCATACTTCTGCTGCAATATCTCCACTAAGAGGGACTATTCCTGCAAACTGTAATAAAAATAAATAAACCTAGCTTTAAGTTGCTTTTGTCAGGTATTTTTCTACCAAAATTGACTTCAAACTAAAATCAATCAAAAGAGACAAAGAAGGACATTTCATATTAGTCACAGGAAAAATCCATCAAGATGAAGACTCAATACTGAACATCTATGCCCTAAATACAAAGGCATCCTCATATGTAAAAGAAACACAATGTAAAACTTAAATCACACATTAAACCTTAACAGACACACACACAGAGAAAGGAATAACCCCCTGTATCTTATCATATTATTTTGGCTTAACACTAGAATTCAACAGCAACACTAATCTCAGAAGGGCCACAAACACTTGGAAATTAAATAATGCTCCCCTGAATCACTAGTGGTTGAAGGAAGAAATTAAAGATTTCCTAAAATTTAGCAGAAATGACCACACAACATACCCAAAATTATTGGAAACAATGAAAGCAGTGTTAAGAGGAAAGTTCATACCACTAAAGGCCTAAATAAAGAAGCTGGAAAAAATCCCACACTAGTGAATTAACAGAACACCTAAAAGTTCTATAACATAAAGAAGGAAACTCACCCAGAAGAATTAGAAGGCAGGAAATAATCAAATTGAGAGCAGAAATCAACAAAATAGAAAGAAAGAACACAATACAAATAATAATGAGACCAAGAGTTGGTTCTTGAGAAAGTCAATAAAACAGACAAAACTTTTTCCAAACTAAACAAAAGGCAGAGAGAAAATATCCAAATTAACAAAATCAGAAACAAAAATGGGGACATAAAACAGACACGGAAGAAATCCAGAGAATCATCATGTCATACTTTGAAAACCTGTACTCCACAAAATTGGAAAACATAAAAGAAATGGACAATTTTCTGTATAAATAAAATCAAGACCTGATAAGCAAATTAAATAGATATATAAGTGTTAAAGATATAGAAATAGTCACCAAAAGTCTCCAAACCAAGCCAAAACAAAACAAAACAAAACACAGGACCATATTTTTTAAGCACAGATATCTACAAGATTTTCAAAGAAGAACTAATACAAATACTCCTCAAATTGTTCCATAAAATAGAAATAGAAAAAACATTACCAAACTCATTTTTTGAGGTTACAACCTGGAGGACCAATGGAATTAAATTAACTAAATAAAATTAATTAAATAAAATTAAATTGAAGACACAAATATCGATCCATAATCCATACACATATGGATACATGATTTTTGACAAAGAAGCAAAAATTATAAAATGGAAAAATTAAAGCATATTCAAAAATGGTGCTGGCATAACTGGATACCAACATGTAGAAGAATGAAAATAGATAGATCCATATCTATCGCTATGCACAAAACTCAAATACAAATGGATCAAAGACATCAACATAAAACCAATCACACTGAGCTTCATAGAAGAGAAAGTGGGACATACACTTGAATGCATTGGCACAGGAAAACACTTCCTAAATATAACCCCAGTAGCACAGACAGTGAGAGCAGCAATTAATAAATGGGACTTCCTGAAACTGAGAAGCTTCTATAAAGGAAAATACATAGTCAACAATACGAAACGACAGTCCAAAGAATGGGAAAAGATCTTCACCATACATAGGACATAGGGTTGATCTCCAAAATATACAAAGAACTCAAGAAATTGGTCATCAAAAGAACAAATAATCCAATAAAAAATGGGGTATTCTAGCCGGGCGGTGGTGGCGCACGCCTTTAATCCCAGCACTCGGGAGGCAGAGGCAGGCGGAACTCTGTGAGTTCGAGACCAGCCTGGGCTACAGAGCTAGTTCCAGGACAGGCTCCAAGGCCACAGAGAAACCCTGTCTCGAAAAACCAAAAAAAAAAAAAAAGGGGGGGGGTATTCTGAACAAAGTACTCTCAACAGATGAATCTAAAATGGCTGAAAGACCTTTACGGAAATACTCAACATCCTTAGTCATCAGAGAAATACAAAACAAAACAACTCTGATATTTCATCTTACACCTGTAGGAGTGGCCAAGATCAAAAACACTGATGACAACTTATGCTGGAGAGGATGTGGAGTGAAGGGAACACACCTGCATTGCGGGTGGAAGTACAAATTTGTACAGCTGTTTTGTTTTGGAAATCAGTATGGCAAATTTTCAGAAAATTAGGAAACAACCTACCTCAAGACCTAGCAATACCACTTTTGGGTATATGCTCAAAGTATGCTCAATCATATCACAAGGACACGTGCTCAACTATGTTCATAGTAGCATTATTTGTCATAGGCAGAACCTGGAAACAATCTAAATGCCCCTCAGCCAAAGAATTGATAAAGAAGATATGGTACATTTATACAATGGAGTACTACACAGAGGGAAAAAATGAGATCTCAAAATTTTCAGGCAAATTGATGGATCTAAAAAACATTACATTGAGTGAGGTAACCAGACTCAGAAAGACAAATATAATATGTCCACACTCCTAAGTGGCTTTTCGACATAAAACAAAGAAAAACCAGCCTACAATCCACAATCGCAAAGAATCTAGACAACAAAGAGGACACTAAACGAGACATCCGTGGCTCTAATCTACATAGGAAGTAGAAAATGACAAGATCTCCTGAGTAAATTGGGAACACGGGGATCATGGGAGAGGGCAGAAGGGGAGGGGAAGGAAGAGAGGGGAGAAAGAAACATAGATAACTCAATAAAATCAAGAAAAAAAGAAAAAGAATAGTTGGAGAACAAAGAGAAAGAGGGAGAAGGAGACTATCAACCACATGTGGAGAATATTTGAGCACAAACACACATCGACAATGGAATTTCCTTAGTAAATATAAAACATAACTCTTATAAAATAAAATAAATTATTTAAGAGAAATAATGGGAGAAAACACAAATCAAAATAGAATAAAGAGATTAAATTTGTGTAAAAATGGTAAAGGTTTTAAATAATTAACAATATAAAGTAACTATATTGCCAGTAAATTTACAAAATTGTTCATTAATATTATAAACATTCCATTTAAAACATTGCAATGTTTTGTTTCCTTCCTCAAACAGTAATGATTATCAAATGTTGCAAATTCAATAACAATAATTATGTAAAAATGAAGTGTCTTCTTTTATATTTCTGTTTATAGTAAATTAAAGGTAACACAATTTACACATACCTATTCATTGATTTGGACATATATTCCCTGAAGAGAGTCACACACGTTCTCACAAGGAAACAATTGCAGTAGTGGTGATAAACTCTATGTTTCAGTTTATTTTAATGTTCTTTCATGATTGAATGAATAAACACAATTTGGAAAAAGTGATACACAAGGAAAACTAGGGAGTAACTACACAGGGAAATCAAAGCAAAGTATGGACGAGGAGGATCAACTAAAACAAGTTTTGTTTCAAAATGTCATAATGGTCTCTAAGATGTTGTGTACCAAGTTTTTAAAAGGTAAGAGATTTAAAAATGCAGTAAATACTGGATAAATGGTGAAAGGTTAGCTAGCTAATAACAAAGTCAATATTGTTACTAACTTAAAGGAGAAAATAATAAATATTTAGCCTGATGTACAATGGTTTAGTCTTCTGCTCTTCATCATTTGTGTCCTCCCTTCACCTACACAAATACCAAGCAGTTGACAGTTCTTGGCATAATGAATACTCCTTGGATGTCTGTGATTTTATACTTCCTGTTTACATTGACAGAGCAAATTCTATTCCATTTCCACTTTGTAAAACCTATTTATCTTATTCGAATCCTTTGAATTAGTCAACAAATACTGAAAACTTGTTTTACTTCAAAAGCTGTTTTTATTCTGTGGCTATTACGATTAAGCAAGCTAGAACAAGCCAGAGAAATAGTCAAAATCATAGTGTTTACATCTATGTGTAGACGAAAAAGAAGAAGCAATTGAGAAGAATATCGCATAATTACATAGTTTCATATGATTCTAGATAGAAATCCTCTAAGTGATGTGCTAGAGAGTGCCCGTGGGCAGCAGGACAGCAAAAGCTTAGACTCGAGTGTTAGGAAAAGGTAACAATTATGAATTTAAAAACAAAGAACCAGAAAGGCAGAAATGTGGGTTGTGAGCACTGTAGGAATTAAAAGCAGCTGGTTTAGGAATTTAGGGCAGGCTGGTGTATGGATTAAGGGCAGGTTAGTGCCTGAGTAGATGTGGCAAGTAACGGGCTTGTAAAGGAAGTAGATCTTACAGTTCCTTGTTGGCTAATTATTTAAAAGTGATACAAAGAAGTCTAATGAAAAGAAGGACAAAACAAGACTTAAGATAGTAGAATACAGATATGCTTCAATATAAGGATAAGGCGAGATACTAAAAGTCATGGTACCATAGTGTAGAAAATAAAACTGGATGTAGACAGGGTGAAGGAAAAGTTAAGAAAAACTAAGTTTTCTGGATATGGTAAGTAGGTGGACACCCTATTATTTACAGCAGTGTGGGAAAGTATTTATGTATGCAGGGGCAGTCAGACTAAACTCTAATCAAGACTTTTGTTTTGTATAATTTGACTTTGAGGTTCCCTAAAGGTATTCTCCACTCAAAACTTCAAACGGGAAGTCAGTTAGATAGAAATTAGAGTCTCTCTGGTGAGGTTGTAATCAGACTTGAAATTGTAAGACCCTCACATGAATCTATTATTGAGAGCTCTGGGAATGGCCTCATCACCCAGGTGGAGATGTAAACAGGCATGACAGGAAGCTAGGGCTGCTGAGGAGGAACCCCAGTGTGGCTACTTTTAGAGAGAGCAGGCCAGGAAATGAGTGTCCTTGGAGACTAGAGACAAATCAGATCAGAACACCACAAGAAAGGAATCTTAAGAAGGAGCAGGAGGTCAAACTGAATAATATATTCCCAAGATGATGGCTATATAATGTCATTTTAATTGGGAAGTTACTGGGGCTCTGACATCAGTGAAGTAACAGCGACTGGAGACGGAATGGGTTGTGCTAAAGAGCCAATGAGTATTAGTTAATTGTGTTAAAGGGGAAAAAATCCCCAGCGTTCAGAAAAAGGGAGAAGAATGGGGAAAGGGAAGTAGAGAGGAGGCTGAGGGAAGAAGAGAGGGAAAGAACTTTTATAGAACCATATTATACGTACCTCAGTGACAGAGTGTGTTCCAGGCACATGGAAAGTCCTATATTTGGTTCTAGAATCACATAAACGAAGTGGAACCACACAACCAAAAAAAGGAGGGGAATTATAAAATGTGAAAAAAAAGCACTTGTTTGTTTTAGTTTTTTTGTCTGGTTGTTTGTTTTGAGACAGAGTTTCTTTGTAGCTCTTGCTGTCCTAGAACTCACTCTGCAAACCAGGCTGGCCTCAAATTCACAGAGATTCACTCCCCTCTGCTTCAGAAGTGCTGAAGATAAAGGTATGCACCTCCACTTCCCAGCTATGAAATCTACTTTTAAAAGATTATTTTGAGAAGAAAAATAGAGGAAACTCTGAAGTGCAATAAGTTATAAATTATCACTTCCACATTAAACCTCCTAGTTCTGGCTGGGCCAGGGTATGCGGTGAACGCTGTGTATCCCAGCAAGAGCTGCTGAACAGGCAATTCTGAGAATCATTTGACCATAGCAATTTCTTGAGAATTTAGTGTAAGGGGACATGGTTTGAAGGACGGAAAGACATTTTCTAGAAAACCATAGGCCTCTGCAGGTTGACTTGTTAATTCATTTGAGAAAAGATAAAGGGTTTTTCTTTTAGGCATAAGATGATTAGACAGAAACTAAGAGAGGAGGTGAAAATCACAAAGTAGAGAATATTATTTTCATTGTGATTGGAGCCTTAAAATTCTGCAAGGCAGTGGTCCTGAAGTATAAATCTTTAAAATATAAAACATTAGTAAAAGAACTTTGAAGATGCTCAAGTCAGTATTTTACCTGCACTGGTTGTAATAATTATTTTTAAGTAAATAACTTAGTCTTATCTTAGTCTTATCCTCTCTCTCTCTCTCTCTCTCTCTCTCTCTCTCTCTCTCTCTCCTTCTCTATCTATCTCTCTGTTTCATTCATTCTTTCTTTTTTGAGACAGGGTTTATAACAGTCCTGGCATCCTGGAATTTGCTCTGCAGACCAGATTGACCATGAACTCACAGAAATACGTCCCCTTCTGCCTCCCTCCCAAGTACTGGGATTAAAGGAATACACCACCACTGCCAGGCTATCTTAGTTTCTTAATTTCACTTACTAGGTTCAAGCATGGATCTGAAATGAGGGCTCAATTGATTGTTTTGTTGATGTAATTATGCCACAAGTAAAAAGATCTCAGGACACTAAAGAATTTTAAATTCTAAACCAAGAGAGAGTAGAAGTTCATGGACAAGGGGAACCAGGAGTAGCCTAGCTTAAGGTTACAGGAGCGATGAACTGTTACAAGTGGGGAGTCTTGGAACGATTGAGCTTCAAGCAAACTCACAGAGTCAGATAATTAGATAAACAATGTGTGATGTTATATGTTCATATGCTCACAGTTAACATAAAACATGATTAGGCTGTAACACTGTGATGAAAGAAAGAATTAGATATGAACACCAGGGAATCTAAAAAGAGTCTCTAAACTCATTGCCTAATGTTATCTGTACTCACAGATCCCATGACACTTCACATGAAACACGTTAACTCTAGTCCAGAAAGCCCACTTGGACCGTGCTTTCACCTTTAAAGTGTCTGGCCAAAGAACTTGGTGATCTCACTGGATTCCTACAACCCTTTCATCCACAACCACCTCATTAGTAACCGAGTTCAATGATTCATGATATACACGTATCTCATGTCCGTCCCTTCACTGTCCCTTCCCAGCAGCACTTAGGCAAGAAATCCCCTAGTATTTTTTTGCTGTGCATTTCGTAGTCTGTTTCCCTATGCTTGTAGCTTCCCTTCCCCATATCTTCCCAGATTGATTTCTCACATTAGTGTTATATCTGAAATGGGAATATTATCACGTTCTTCCTTGGGCTCATAATGATCACGGGGTCTTAATCACATAACATTTCATATTTGTGATAGCATGGGACTTAAACCACAAATAGCAGGGTGTGTTGGTGACTTGGTAATAGAATATTTATCTCCCCAGTTAAGCTTCCTCTACTATTTGCCCCTTCCCATTGTATCACATTTCAGGCTTATTAAAATTTCCCCAGTCACTCACTGCCGTGCCCCTGTGATTGTCTCTTTTGTTCTAACTCTTTCTAATCTCCATATAATTCACAGCTGGCTTATCTACTATTATTCACTATCCTATATCCTCTTTTTTCACTTTAAAGTATATCTTCTTTTAAAATTTGCTTTTGAAATTATAATACAATTAAAATATTTCTCCCCTTTTCCTTTCCAAATATCCTTTATGATGCTACCCACTCTCCTTTAAGTCCATGACCTCTGTATTCATTAATTGTATTGTATACATATATGTACATACATATGTATCCCCTCAAACAATCTTTTCAGTTTATGCATTAATTTTGTGTATATTTTCAAGGCAGGCCACTAGGCACTAGACAGGAAATCATCTCTTCCACTCCTAGCTTTCTTCAGTTGCCTATAGATCATTTTATAGGGTTGAGGCACTGTGGACTTTCCCCATCCATCTGGCATGACCCTTCTGTCATTCTTCTTTAGCTTGTGTTTGGGCAATCACGTTAGTGAGACTTTATGAATATAGCTTCTGACATTACTAGGAGACACGTTTGTATTCTTGAAAGAATTTGTGTGCTTCTATTCTACTTGTCATCTCATTACTTACTGAAATTCATTTGAAATCATTTGATTACTTGCATGTTTTCCCTTAAGGTGGACTTTTCAGAGAATGCACTGTCTGTTTACTGTTTAATCACACTAATGATATAATCATAGACATCAATTTTTACAATAGAAAGATAAAAATTCTCTTACTTCATAGATGGTTTTGTTAATATCCTATAGTTAAATGACAACATTTAATTCTTAATACAGTAAATTTGTTCTACCACAGTAAGTGATGATATATGTAGGCTAGTGAAATCTTTATTAGTTATATTCTAGAAAGACATTATTTTGATATGATTGTTTCGAGACAACCTTTCTAATTTAATCTATCATTAAGAAAAAATGTCTTTAGCATCTTAAATCATGTTGTTCCATAATGCTAGAAGGAAATTATAAACTGTGTCTATAATTTTGTGAAAACCCCAAAGAAGTTTTATATTTATTGTAAGAAATTTTATCCATCAAATTTAAAGGCAAAAGCATTGTGGTAAATATTTTTAAAAACTTAGAGGTGTAATGCTGTCATTGTGATATATAGCAAAGGTAAAATTAAATTAAGTCATTATACTAAATGCAGCAAGATGATCCAGAAATAATAAGAGTCCATATACAGTTTTGTTCCATATGCATAACTGGGTAGGAGGAAAGAACTAAGATGTGAAGGGATGGAATCAGCTCCAGGCCGTGCCCTGCATACCAGACATTGCTTTACAACTGACGCTTTGTCCAATCTTCATCCTTAACAGTTTAAAATCCTTCTGCACCTTTTGGGTCCAGATTGGAATGCCAGCAGAGCCCTTATGACACCATTAAAAACACATTAGCGAAACAAGTTGTTGCTTGTTATGTTGAAACAATAACAACTCATCGTGACTGATGACTATATGTCTTATTTTTCTTTCAAATATCTTGCCACTAACACACCCTTTCTTAACTATGGTACAATATTAGCAGCACTCTGGGTTGACATAAGCACACTTATATGTCACTAACAAAGGAGCATAATCCCTTGTCCTCAGTCTCAAAGAATTTTCAGTGAACCATAGTGAATCAAAGTTCCTATACTTTGTCAAGGACAGACCTAAGTTCTATTTTACAAATCTACCTCTTTAGAATTAAATATTGCAATATATTCACATGCTTTTATCTAATAATTTCAGGTCCCTTAGTATGAAGGCTGTGGTATTTATTTATTGAAAATTTAAGTCCAAATGGAAAAACATTCACAGGTATGACCACATTATTAATACTGCTGTAAAGACACAAAATCTCAAGTATTAAGTTTGAGATAAAATAATAATGTGTGTTCTATACTGGATATTTCAAACAAGGGAGATCAAAATTAAATGCTATGAGACTAAGATAGTCAAATAGTGGTCTGCACACAATTATTTTCTTTATGGACCCAAGATAGGAAGGAATTAAAATTTTACATAAATATGGTAAATGAAAGATTTTTATATTGTTAATAAATATGAACAAGAGAACCAGACAGGTGAAAAAATTAACACTGTATTAAAATAACAACATAGGAATGTTGCTATTTTATTTATGGAAGTTATTACAAATAATGCACCTACTAAAAATAGAAAATTAAATACATATTAAAGGGCTAATTGACAATCATTAAATACTTTTATAATCATTAATAATTAAATAATTATTTATTGAGCAAAAGATTTTCATGTTTGTTTACTATCATTTAATGATTGGTTCTTTAGTATTACATACTTAATATCTTATTGACAAATATGTAAATACTTTATTTCCAAATATTTTCCAATTCTTAGAACTGAATGTAGAAAATGGATTTATAAAAACATTGTTTTCTACTGTTTAATTATGTATTTTTCTTTAACCCCTTTCTCTCTCTGTTGATCCTTGATTTTCCCTGTTCTTCCACTAATACATTTTCCATCCCTGAGTTTCTGTCATCTTCCTGGATACACAGTGATTTAAATAGATATTATATTTTTCCTTAAATGCCTTTAAACATTACTAATAAAATGTTGTACAATATAATATTCCTACTCAAAGTATATACTTGTTAAACATCTTTTAGGAAATATCTTAAGGTCTTTGAAATTCATAGAGTCTGTCTTATAGTTTTGTGTAAACCCATTAATTTATTCTTATTCTATCTTTTATAATGAGAAATAAGACCTGTAGGAAGAACCTGAAAGCAATATGTCATATAATTTCATTACTTGTTCTTTTATTTACTAATTTCATGATACTTTACAGTATCCATTCCAGGATGTTTGCCATTTTACATTTGTAAGCTTATATGTACTTTGGCTTTGATAACGAATCAGAGTCGAAGCCAGTTTGATCCTGATCCGAGGGAGGACATTATCTGTCACATCCTAGTTCTCTTAGCTGAGCCTTGGGTTCACACAATCAATGGACAAACAAAAGTAGGTAGGCTTTTAGTGTTCGTTATTTTCAACATCCTGCTAAATGAAAGAATGGGAGATTATCTCTATTCAATTTTCCATCACACAATCAAGGAAACTTTAACTCCTCATCAAAGGAATGAAGTTTGTTAATTTTTATTAAGAGCTATAAATTTTATATGAGTATAGACAAACTTTCATTCTATAAATGAGTATAACAATATTATTATTTGAATGTTTTTGTAAAGAAGATATCCAAAATATGGCAAAATTAAATTGAGATAACAATTTTTATACAAAAACTTAAAATACAGCAGTAAAGTCAATGACTAATTTCTGAATTCACAAAGTAAATGCCTAATGGGTTGCTGTGCATTTGGCTCTAGTCTTTGTTTTCTCCTTCATCTGCATCTTCACTCAGATCTTTGTATTCTATTTATACAAAGCCAGTGTGCATCCTGTGTCTGCACTTATAGGTGCTAGTTAAACTCTGAATTATCCATGGCTTTGCCAAGTGTCTAAATTTAAGCTAGTTAGTTTCTCCCCACAATTTATACAGCCTGGCTCAAGGGTAGGAGGATCTTGGGGAGAGTTTCTTAAGAGAGTTATACAATGTATCACTAGTTAATGAGAAAATGGAACAAATAAAAAATAGCAAAGATTAAAGTAATTATGGAGTACTGGTTCACCCAAATTTTGTGGATTTGAATTTACTTTCTCAAAGCCAAAAACCTGATAAACTTTGCAAACTTTCAAATTAGATATGTGGTTTATATTTGTTAATAAGAGTGCTTCCAAAATATTAGCTTTGGGTCCAAAATTTCAGAATCTTTGACACCCATTTTACTTGTTTAGGTTTTAATCTTCATGTTCTCAAGCAAGTAGTCTTACATATTTCACTTATTTCCATACATGGGTGGAAAAACAAGTTTAATTTTTTTTTTTTTTTTTAGAGATGGGTGGCAATTCCAGGGCTTCCACACAAATCAACTTGATTACAAGATCCACTGGCTTTGTCTCCAGTAAAAGACAAACTGAAGATAAGGGAACTAAGATGTTCATTAGGCAGCTGAAGTTAAACAAAGCCTCCATAACATTCTTGTGATTACCATCTGAAATTGTAAACAAACTGGGCTCTGTAAACTTCATCAACAGCATCGGGGAGTCAAGACGTGAATGATTGTAATTAGTTCATTCTAAACATTCTCAGTGGAGAGAGATGGTGTAGGGCAGTTCGAGCTGGGAATAATACCAAGAATTCCATGGGGGATCTGAAAACATCAGGGCAAAAGGAGCATTGCCCCAAGCAAATGATGTCACTCAGGACCACAGCATCGGAGGAAAATGTGAAAATATGCTCAAACCGGTTGCCAATAAACATATGAATCATACCATGAAATCCAGGCTCCCAAGAATTTTTAATCTGTCTCCCACGTAGCACAATGAACATATGCAGTGGTTAGATGGGGCAAACTTTCGAAGATCAGGTATAAAAGCATTGAAATTGGTATGGGGCTGGTGTAAGGGCGAGCAAAGCACTGAGAAGACCTTTGAACTTGGAGAAGTGCAACCACACAGAAGAGAATGTCAGGACGGGCTGTCCACAGCTTCTGCTGCCAGGGCTGACCTCAGCTGAGGCGGTTTCCTGCGGTGTAAAACAGTTCCCCTGCAAGCTGCAGTTTAGACCCCTAATGGCCTCTCTTGTTGGTTTCAGAAGAGTTGCAGGGCTCAATATACCTTCATGCGTACTGTGAAATGTGTCTAATCAGGAAGGGTTTGAATTCTTCACATTTGGAAATGTATGATGGCGGTTTAGTAATCTAAAGAACAGGCCTTTACCCAAAAGCAGTATGGAAGGCAGGCTACGTAGCATTTGTCGCTACTAGTGCTGATTTAAAGGATGATGAGCACAGCACTACTTCACAAAATTGCCTGTCTCTGAATTTCATTAGCAAACTATGAGTCTTAGCAATGAACTGATGAAATCTGGATCCTCTCATGAGCTTCCCATGTGCTGTCTTTCTTCTCACCATCCCTTAGCTCAAACTGTCTCCAGGTCTTCCTCCTTTCTTGAACTTTTTTGACAAAAAGACTATGAGGTCCCAATTTCTTCAACAGGACAAAACTAGAAAAAGTCTTTGATCCACAGAATTCGGAAACGTAGAGATAAATGATCCCCTCTTTTTCCCTCAAGAGGAAATTCTTAGTGGTACACAGCCTCGGTAAGACACGGGCTGACATATTAGCACATCTTGTTTGAATGGGTTCTTTGACCTTTCTGGTTTCACCTATCCTATTTCCCCTCTCCTCTTCCTCAGAATCACCCCCAGGTAAATTGTTAGCATTTAGGCCGCCATGTGAGCCTATGCTTTCCAGAGAAGCGGTCTGTTTACCATGTTGGATACTGAAGGAAACAAAAACAGCTAATAGACACTTATAGCACATTTACATTGCTGGCCTCTCAGGAAGTGCTTTCACGCATAGTGCAAGCTATCCTTCCAAATAAACAAGATTGTTTGCATGATAGACATGAAATAAAATGGCTTAGCAGATACTGTTTTCACTAATGAGTGTATTTATAAATTTTGTCAAAAATTTATTCTTCTGTTCCCTTGGTAGACTTTTTATCTCAACACTTCATAAAGACCACTGTGATCATCACTATATTATCTTCTTTCTGTTCTATTTTAGAAATTGGAATTCCTATTAGTCTGTACTTAACTCTGAGCTATTTTTCAAATCATTTAAACTTATATTTTTTGATTAAAATATGAGTTTGAACTAAACACATTGAAACTAGAATTTTCATATGTTGTTACATTATAACTATCTTAGACCTTGAAATGGACATTACAGCATAAATCAAACTAAACAGTTAAAAGGGGGAGTTGAAAATTGTCCAAAGACAAGAAATAGTAAAGCACGAGGCAAGAGTCAAGACTATGGCTGGCAAGACGAGAGTTCAGAAGGTTGACTGGATGGGTAGAGCCAGAGATTTGTTGAGGGAGTAATTCAGTTACGCCTTGCGAGATAAGATAGGAACCAAGTGGGGAGGACACTGGGTGTCAATCTAAAGATTTGTTTAAATTTAGGAATTAATGTGATGCTGCTCACTTCTCTCTCTCTCTCTCTCTCTCTCTCTTTCTCTCTTTGTGTGTGTATGTGTGTGTGTGTGTCTGTGTGATCAAATGATTGACACTGTAAGGCATAAGATAAGAGCTTCTAAGAACAGCTCACTTGACTCTGATATATAAAATGGGCCAAGGAAACAGCGAATACAAGGAATGCAAGGATGTAAATGAGTAGAACTTGAAATAATGTCTGAAATATTGTCCTATTTCCTTCTTTGAAAATAAAACTATATAGAAGAGGAAAGACTGGTAATTTCTATTGTGAGAAAACAACACTATACAGCAATTCTACACTACACGAGTCTACTAAGACAGCAGAAGGTAAACACAACATCATTGCTGAGACCAGTGCCCTGAGAGACCAGTGGGAAATATTAGAAACAACAAACCTATAATATTTCAGATGCACCTTAGGACGAAAATCAAAACCAGAAATAATTTTATTTTCAAATATTGACACAATGCTTGAGTTTGTGGTATTAATATTGCTTGAGTTAGTAGAGGAACAATAATTGAATATCATAAATAGCTACGTTATGAGTAGCATTTCCCCCAAGAAATCTGAACACATAAATGGTGTATGCTGTCAAGAGTTAAATAGAAATTTTTAGGTTCATATGATTCATTCCTCACTCTGAAATTCTCTTTTCAAATCAGCGTATATCACAAACCTATGTCATTGAAAAGTGAGAAAACAGTAAACTCTGTTTTTAGGTTTTTTTTAGCAAGTGCATATTGCATTTATAAGGATACTTTAAAACCATGTCATAACAGAAACATTATAGTTAGCTCCTAATTATGCATATTTAAACACTGTTTTCTCTATGAATTTTATGTGACGAAGATTTCTGCTCATTAAATTTATTGAAGTGGTAGGCAGTATGAATGGCTGAAAATGATACTGTATAAAAAGGAAAGCATATTAGAGAATGCCAGTTGCAATGCACTTGAGGTAATGGCAAGGGATTAGAACATGAACCCTAGTTGGCATCTGTCAACTGAAACTTAATGTACACTCCCTTGTTTGCTCATTGTCCTCTGAAGGGCCAGCAATTTGATTGCCATTAATCAGTGTTCTGCACAGGTCTGGAGACAGTCTTCAGAGGTCTCCCAAGCCTCCTTCAACATTTGTCCTCAGGGGGAAAGGGGTAATTATACTGGGCTCCTGTCCCAGCAGGTACCCATTAACCTGTGTTTAAAAAAAAAAAAAAGAAAAAGAAAAAGAAAGGAAACAGAGACTTGCAGTCAGTTGCTTACAGAGCTCATAGATGAGGAGCCTTGAAAGTGATTTCTGCGATTAATGATAAACACATTATCTTCTGTGTCTTCTTTACCTTAACTAGGCATTTACTTGAGTCATTCTGGGGAAAAAAAAGAACTAAAATTCAAAGGATAAAAATCTAGTTTTGTCTTACAGAAATGAGACAATTGATTCTGTAATATAAAATTTTTTTCATTTTTTTTAAAAAGGAACAAGAGAGAATTCTATTGTCTTTCATATTTTAAGAAAGAGGGAATTTTGCTCAATAATTTCTACCTTTGTAATAAGAAATGAAATGCAGCTATAAGAAGAGTGAGAGTCAGGCCGTGGTGACACATGCCTTTAATCCATCCCAGCACTTGGGAGATAGAGGCAGGAAGATATCTATGAGTTCGAAGCCAGTCTGGTCTACAGGACAGGCTCCAAAGCTACAGAGAAACTCTATCCTGAAAAACAAAAAACAAAAGCAAACAAACAAATAACAGTGTTATGACACATCCTATCTTCATTTGTAGAGTGAAGGAGAAAGGTGAAAGAATTCCCTGAGTATCATTTTATATAATCTATCATATAAAACCAACAGACGAATTTTAATCCAAATCTGCTGAAGCATCGCAATGAAGTGAGGGACCAAAGCAGAGCATGGGGATAATCTAGTTGCCTTCTGCAATTTATATGCCAAGTTCAGCAAGTATTTTAACATTAGCTCATTTGTCAAAGGGTCAATATACACATTTATTTTTAACTTTCTTACTGTTAGAGTTCTATAAAGGTTGAGCAGTAACACATACATTCATGTGTTTGCGAATTCTCTGCTTCCTCTCTCTCTTTGACTCTCTTATTCCCCCTCTTTCTTCTTCAGCATCCACAAATACACAATAATGATGGTTCTATCTTGATAACCTCATCTGATACAAATTCTCCAAAGTGTGTGTGTGTGTGTGTGTGTGATATCACAAAGCATTCTCTCTGATTGGGTTTAATGGCACCCATACCTCACACAGAGCTCAATAAAAATCAATTAAGTGAAAAGAATCAGAAATATCACAATGCAGGGAGTTAGGACTCTATAGAGTGTTTCTATGAATGACTTGCAAATGGAAAGAAATAAATGAGAAGATAATCAGTTAACTAGAAAAAAAAAGAAGCTGTGACTGGATTTCTGCCTAAATACTATCGTTCTACTAAAGGAACATAACAATATGTGTGTGTGTGTGTATAATGGTTCCTAATATAATTATAATATAATTGTGCCCCTAGATCACTGTCTCACTCAATCCTCATGAGTAAAGCTTCTTCCTGAAGTAGATAGGACCTAACACTGAGATCCACACCTGAGCATTGTTATTGACCGAGAGATTGGAGAATTCAGTCATATATGTGTTGTTTTCCTTAACTCCTCCCCTGAGGACTAAGGAACCTATGGGGAAGAGGGGGCAGAATGATTAGAAGAGCCAGAGAGGATGGATGACTCCGAGGAAGAAAGTGTCTTATAGGCACAGCAGAACTGGTAAACATAGGAACTCACAGAGGTTGTCACAGATGCAGAGACTGCATGGCCTCTACCAAGTGGAGTCCCAGTTCTGAGAAAGGCAAGTAGACCTGGCTTCCATTCTACCTAAGAAGATAGCCAAATTGGTACCCATTTGCAATGGGAAAAGATAGTTTTCTCCACTGGAATCTCATTGGGTATCTTAAGCACACTTCAGTGTAGGTCCCATGGCCAGAAGTACACGGCCCACACAAAACAAATTCAATAGGATTTTTCTAGCCTTTTCGTCTCATGTCTTGTCTTTTGCTTGTATATTTTGGTTACCAATTTTATGTTTTTCTGGCTATGTGTGTGTACATGTTTCTTGTTTTGTTTTGTTTCAATTGCTGGTGTTTTGTTTGTTTGTTATTTTATTTTACTTTTATTGATTCATTGGGATTTCATATCATGCATTACTATCCCACTTATCTCCCTCTCCTCTGGGTCCTGCCTCTGCCCTTGCAACATCCTACCTCCTGCTCCTGGACAAAACTAAATTTAAGGGAAAAGCCGAAACTCAAACAAAGCAAAGAAACATGAAAAATAAAAACAAACAACAGCAACAACAAAAGAATCTTGTCCTGGAAGTGTAGTGTGGCCTTCTAAGACACACAGTTTACCCTTTAGTCCATTCGTCTTTATATGAAAGTCATCATTGTCATTGTCACTGGTCTGACTGGAGGTCTGTGGTCTCTGCAACAACACCACCACCAATAATGGGGTCTCACTGGGGCTCCTCTTGGACATCCTGTTGTTGTCGCATGTCATGGAGATCCTGCTGCTTTGGATCTGTTGTGCCTTCACTGAGGGTATTAGACCAACAGAGCTGACCCTACCCAGAGAGAAAGATGCCCTCACCACTGTTTTTCATGCTGCTTGTGGCAGATGAGCACTGTCCCCACCCCCACCAATCACAAAAGTGAAGGAACCAGTTCTGCCTTGCATCAGAAAGAAGAGGGGGCCCTGCACCCAGTCTGGTCAGCACAGTAGAGCTGACCTGGTTTTTGGAGTTGCAGGTAAGCCATCCCTGAGGGCCTAAGAGCAGAAGAACTGACCCCGCCCTCCCACCCTTTATGCCTCCTACAGCAATCTGCAGAGATGACGCTGCACCTCACCTACAAAAACAGTAGAATGAGTGTGGGTGAGCTGGCCCCAGGGACCTGAGAGCAGGAGAACTGACCCCACTCTTTGTGGTAGGTTGCATTGGGTGAGCTAGCCTGGGCAATACTAGAGAGCTCTACCAGACAGTGGTGAAGAGGGAAAGTTGGTGGGATGACCAACCTAACGACCAGCCACGCCCAGAACCAGAACAACTGTGAATAAGTTGCAACAGCTCTAAATAAGTTCAAAAACAAAATGCCTATAGGAACTAATGCATACATTGGCACAGGTGTATAGTATAAAATGCAGCTGTAATCACTGAATCCTTTCTTCATGCACTGTCATCCACCCCAAGATCCACTGAATCTATGAACTTCCTGTACTTTAAAAGAGAGAGAAAGATAAGGTGTGGATTTGGGTGGGCAGAGAAGTGTGGAGGATTTGGAAGGAACTGACTGAGGTGTAAAGCAGGATCAGAATGTAATGCATGTAATTTTTAAAAATAAAATATATGAAAACTATTTCAGATTATTAATTTTGTCAAGATGTAAAATTTGATACGATTTCTACGTTTTCTGTTTTCAGATTCTCAATTAAGATATAAATTAGAAATAAAGAAATGAATTTCAAAGTAAAAAATGAAAATTGTTTCTTAAATATTTACATGAAAATATGAAAGGATTACTCTGTTCACTTTTACTAATCATTTCACAATTAAAGGGGTGTCTAGTTTTCATAGAAACACCGCAAGCTAAACAAGAAAAACGAATCTGAGATCTCTTAATGTTAAGATTATCAACTGACACATTAGTAAAGATAGAAATGTTTTCCTGTAGGAAAAAGAGGCATGTTTTCAGCCCTAATTTTATATGTGACTATTTGATGGTTTTCTTACTAGGCTAAACCACAGGAGGAAAAAAAAATCAAATAAATGTGTTCACTGTTCTATTTTTCTAGGGTTTCCATTTATGTAGACAAATCTACTGTGAAATGTAAAACAGAATATATTTCCAAGTTTAATGCAGAATTTTAGATAGCAATACAAAATTTGATAGCAATGAAAAGCTAATGTAAACATTTTCCTAGGAGCCTGATTTGCTATGATAGCCATGGTACCACTCAATGAGGTTTGCCATATTAAAATTCTGCATTTGCCAGTTGAATTTTGACAAGTGCCTAAAAATATCATGATTCTATTATGACTAAAATTCTCATCACTTCTGGGTATTTTAACCTCATCTTTGACTATTTCTAATGACATGGGCGGTTACATAAACCAGAAACACATGAGGGCTGTGAGCTCCAGAAGAAACTGCAGATCTTAACCCAGGATTATTTACTTCTGTGGAACTAAGCTGTAAGCAAGTCCGAGCTTGGTGGTCCCCAAAGAAGGATTTTGTTTTTGAGTCATGCGTTTGTTTTGTGTAACTCATACAGAACGTCAGTGAAAATTATCTAACAAAATATAAGCAAAAGTTAGGGTTCCAGAGGCTAGTTTGGAAACTAGGGTTTTAAGAAATGTGTATCGGTATTTTGGATAGTGTAACTAACTACCTGAAGTTGAGTTTCTGTTAAAAGAAATGTTTTTTTTTTTAATTATTACTTATGGATGTTAAAGTGTGTGGATATGGTGATGGTCTTCCTAATACCAGAGTCCTTACATGGTTCTTCAGGTGGCGAAAGACTGGAGATTCATATGTACAAGTGTGTGTGTGTGTGTGTGTGTGTGTGCGTGTGTGTGTGTGTGTGTGGTATGTGCTCTCCTTCCCCTTTTTCTTAAAAAATCCACTCATGCCCTATCATGAGTGTTCGGCCCCAATTATCTCCTTTGGCTCCACCTCTAAATATCATAGTCACATTTAATAGGGACTGTATTTCGTATAAAATCCTCGGGGAGACACTCAAGGCGTATCGAAATCAAAACATACTGATTATATAATCAGATCTTTGTTCTTCGTTATAGAAACTTAGAGAAAAACAACTCACCAGTGTATCCAAGCAGACATTTTCCATGCTACAATGAAATGTTTTAACCTCAATAGATGAATTACAATTTAAAAGATCCAAGAAAAATATACATAGAGAAAGGAACACATGTGCACTCGCACTATGCCTATGGTATTCATTAATCTGAAGCAATTTTTTTTCCTATTAGAACAGATTTCAATAGTAAATTTCCTCAGTGGATCATCCCAATAGAAATGGCAAATGTTGTCTATCACTGGAGAATTGAACAATTGAATCATAGAACAGTTAGTAAGATGAGGCTCATTTATAACAGATACAATTGAATCATAGAAATTAAATCTAGACTAGAAACCATATCGGTACTGTGAGATTGTCCAGGAACATGTAGTGTTCTAATTACAAAGCAACGGCTCTAAATAGGTTCAAAGACAAAATGCCCATTGGGACTAATGCATATATGACAGAGGTGAATAGCATAAAATGCAGCATGTAATTCACTAATTATTTTCTTCATGCATTGATATGAATTCAATACATATTCATTGAATTACTCATGTATACATGACACTTTCACCAAGCTCAGGGAATATCATGGTTAAAAACAGAAAGATCTATATATGCCAATTTGGAATGTGCAATTTATACTAATAGACCAGACCTTTCAGGGAAGCATTAGCATTTGTAAACTAATTGCTATATGTGAAGAAGGCATAGTCTACATAAAGACCCCTCATAAAGCGGAACACAGCGAGGTGTAAGGTAACATTGCAGCACACGGAGTGCTAGGCAGCTTCCACACACAGCAGCAGACTGGCTGCTCCTTCCTTCCTGGGAACATTGCATTTCATTCTCTGTAACTGTCAGTACTGCAGCAATTGGAAAGCAATGTGAAAATGACTTTGGATGAGTGAATACTGCTGACAGATGTACTGTTGAGACTACTAGCACTCAACCATTTTTGGTCAAATTTTCTTTTTCTGAATGAGGAGCAGAGGGTGAAGGGGAGACAATGAAACAAACAACAAACAAAAACCAAATGGAATACAAAGACATGTATCTCTATTCTAAAGCAATTAGTGGAACACTTTGTTCTACATCATAGATATGTGCACTGTGTCTATGGTGACATACGTTTGTACACATACATCAACACACACATAGCTTTGCATAGTTGTATGGTACAAACTTCTCAATAAGCAGAATTACTTAAACAGTGCTGGTTCCTGCTGAAAATAATTATACTACTCTTTACTTCTCAAATAAGGAAGCGATGGTTTATTGATATGTTACTATCAGATAAGTCTTCTTCTTTTTAGCTATCCAAAGACATATAAATAAGACAAAACATCCTTGATGCAGTAAAACAGTTTGGATGCATATATACATCTATTAACCTAGAATGGTTTATTTGATGGCTAACAGTCTCGTTTCAAAAATATTTTTCTTCGGCCTATGTCAGTTTTAAGGTTTTGTTTTGGTCAGGGGTCATTCAAGCACGTGCTTACCAGTGCACAACACTGAGCAACATTTTTTTCTCCCTTTTATGTTGAAGAATCTCGTGTTTTTACAAGGAAAAGCAATCCCTTTAAGGGTCAGTTCTACGTCCCACCTTTGGTCACACCAACATTCTAAACAACTGGGTGGAATTGCTTTTAAAAGTACGAGAAGAATTTTCTAAGATGATGTTTGGCCTCTGATGAGTGGGAACAAAATTCACTGAAGTCAAATATTTTCATGATAGAGGGATGAGAAGGAGTGTTTTATTTGATGGCCAGGAAGACACCCTTGATATTTACTTTAATCTGGTAGCCAAATCCACTGAACTTTGAATTCCTGTTTAGAAGTTCATTTGCTCAAACTAAAACCAGACATGAATAAGACTCTCAGAAATGCTGGGGTTTGCTCAGGTAATGCCCTCTCTTGCCAGTCTTCTCACACACAGGGAATGAAGGAAGATTTCTATGCTTCTGGTTTACTAACGACAGCAGTGAAACCCATGACACAGGAGGCTTCTCAGTCTCGGTGAGTTGTTCCGGATATGGTTATGCTGTGCTGATTGACTGGCGGATAAGTGCATAAGTGATTTCCCAAACAGACACATTCTCTAGGACAATGATGGCCAGTGATATTTGCAAAATAGCCTTTCTCGATCAGTCATGATTATTAGTCTTGTGTAAAAAACTCATAAAAATCAGAGTAGATAGAACTTCCCAGAAGGGACTTGTTATATATCTCCTGTGGAAAATCTATATAATCAGATCACAGGGCTAAATTTTAAATCTGACATTTATCAGAGACCATTCTTTTAAAAATGTTTTTCTCCATTGAAAATGAATTATTTTGACTTTAATTATGTGTATGTGTGCCTACATGTGGAAATATGCAATGTAGTACAGGTGGCCACAGAGGCCAGAGAAGACCTCTCATCCACAACAGCTGGAATTACAGATGGTTTTGAGCTGCCTGACATGGTTGCTGGGAAATGGGCTCCATCTTCTGCAAGAGCACTGCATGCTCTTAAACACAGAGCTGTCCATCCAGCCTCTGAGAAAAGATTCCTGGCTGGGTGAAACCTTCTGTGTCCATTGCTGCAAACTTTAAACAAATATAATGTATCAATTTCTTTTCTGTTTCCTAGTGATACCTTATTACAGAGAACAGAAAACATGACATTTTGAAATTTTCCTTGCTTCATATCATATATGATTTGAAAGAGAATTATACAACTTTTATTAATGTGTAAAAATATACAAATTTGTCAATACTGTGTGAAATTAGTTGTTTTTACACAAATAAACAAAAATATAATATTGTCAAACATGAAAGAAAGTGAAAAGCTGGATATTAGATGGATGACCAACTAGAATAGATCATGGTACTAACAGGATGGTTGAAATGTCTCTGATTGGACTTACTACTAAACACACTGGTTTGTAATACTCATTTGTGAGTTTAATAAATTGCACTGATTAATATGTGTACTGAATGTGTATTAAAAATATTGTTAGAATAGATTTTGTATTCTGTGTGTAAACACTTTTAGAAAATTTTTTGTTTTTCTATAATGTCAGTAGCATGATTAAATATCAGTTTATAGAAAGATATTGAAACGATCCTGTATTTTAGTTATTGGGAAAAATCTTGCATGTCTTTTATTCATTGTTTTTTCTTTTGCTTTGTTTTGCTTTTTGGAACAGTTTTGCTGTGGAATTTAGGTCTAAACTAGACTGGGGATCTCTCTGCCTCTGCCTCTCCACTGCTAATGTGACAGGTAGGCTCCACTTCCTTGGGCTTTGGCTGCAGAAATGTGCACATGACTCTTTAGGAAAAGAAAATAAATTGATTACAACTTTTATATGATAGTGTACGTCAAAACATAAAATGAATTATATTTTAATGCAAATTAAATTGAGTTTAATTTCCTCAAGATCAACATAAAAATAAGCTTATTCTAAGCTTTTGACATATTACTACAAGAAAATAATTGTTGTACACTACAAAATAGTTTTTGAGTGTCGTGGCAAATTTTAATTTCTTAAAACTTTGGGGTTTTGACACTTCTGAGTTCCCACTGCACACATTCATCTACTAAGTGAGGCATGCTAGCATGTCCTGGCAACAGGTCATACTTACAGCTGAAACTTTCGTGCAAGAGGATTGAGAAGCTGAGTTGCAGCAGCAAAACCTGGAGCTTCAATAAACATCACACACAAGTCATCACAACCTCAAAATGGATATGTGCCTAAAGAAGAAAGGTTAAGAAAGCCGTAAAGCATTGTGTGAATGTGGGCTCAGCAGAAGCACAAATTGGAGGCATACCCGAAGAGTCAGCAGAAACCCTGAAAGTCAAAAATTACCCCCAAAATCTAACATTTTAACCAATGAAGAAAGAGCAGCAACACCATATCCTGATTCAGAAACAATAGAAAGAGAGAGAGAGAGAGAGAGAGAGAGAGAGAGAGAGAGAGAGAGGAAAGCAAAAGGAAGAAAATGGCAAATAAGACAGGGTCTGACACCAAAAGAGCAAAAACTGAAAAAAGCCAGCCCCTTTTTAATTTTTTTACTTGTTTTATGTGGTGAAAAAATCTATTGAAAGATAATATCTTCCCTTTGCGTTGGGATTCCTATAGAGGAAATTTTGAAAGGCAATATGACTAGAATGTATTAAGATTTGAATCTACCTGATCCATATATCCCTTCTGTAATTTTTCTTTAACCAAAGTTTATTCTTTCTCAGGTTCAGTGTTAATTATTTTGGAACTATTTAAGTCTTTGCCACCAACTAAGGTTTTGTTTAAATGAATAAGTAGATCAGGTGTTATCCCAACAGCTGGTTGTAGATTGGAGATATCTAGTAATAATCATTAAGATTCCACAATTGGTCTCTCCTAATTTGTACCTTTTGTGTTCTAATTTTTTGTAAACTTTTTTTTTATAAACTAGGTAATTGACAGAGTCTCCTTTTCGCAATTTTTCAGGAGCAATTTGTAATCCCCATTTAGGTAAAAGATTATTTTTTTTTATTTTTTAAACATTTTTAAAAATATCTACATTAGAATCAGATAGTAAAATATCATCCATGTAATGATAAATTATAGATTTATGAAAATGTTTACATATTATTATCAATGGCTGACTTACAAAATATTGGCTCAGGGTGGGGCAATTTCCTATAGGAGGACAGTCCATTGATATCTCCTAGTAGACTGAGAATTATTATAAATAGGCAATATGAAGGAAATGATTTTTCTGCTCTTTTCTTGTAAAGGTATAGTGAAGAATCAATCTTTTTAATCAGTAACTATAGAAAGCCATCCCTTAGATAATAGGGAAGGCAAAGGATTTTCAGATAGTAGAGGCCCATAGGCTGAATTACCTTATTGACAGGTCCTAGATCTGTCACTATTCTCCATCTTTTATATTTTTTTAAACAATAAATACAGTAGAATTTTAAGGGCTGGCTGATTGTTTAATATGGTGAGCATCTAGTTGCTCCTCTACTAGCTATTCTAAAGCCTGTAGTTTCTCTTCTGTTAAAGGCCATTGTTTAACCCATATGGGTTTACCAGTTAACCATTTTAAAGGTAGGGCCATTGGTGCCTCTGAAGGATTGATATTTGTTTTGTGTTTTTGTACAGCCTGAATTGTTGGTGACCTTTTTTTTTAAAATAATTATATAATTATAATAGCCATGTTTCTGGGACTGCAGGGATGTTAATCTGGGTACTCCACTGTTACAGCGGGTCACAATCCCATAAATTTGCTGGGATATTAGCCACATATGGCCTCAACTATTTTGGTGTGTGTTTTTGGCCCTTTTGCATTTAACCTACCTTGTGTTTTATTTCACTTGAGATAGGGTTTCAATTCCTAGGAATTGAACATCTGCCTCTTTAAGAGGCCAATTTGGATGCCAAGATTTTGGAGTAATGATAATCACATCTGCACCCCTGTTCATTAATCCCTTAATTACAATGTCATTTATAGGCACTGTCGGAATTGATCTTTGATCATTTATAGAACAAAATATACATTTCTGGGGGCTTGTGCGAGGTCCTCCAAGGACTTTCTCGATGGTATTGGGTTGCCTTGTCTGTCTTTTGTTGGTCTACATTCACTGGTTCAATCTTGACCTTTGCCACATCATCTGCATAATTTATATGGTTGAAAGCTCCTATTTTCCATTACCAGAGGAGACAATATTTCTAGGAATGCCTTGTCTGCAATCTTTTTCAGATGTCTTATTTTAACACAATTAGGACATTTGGCATTTTTGGTGTCTATTCATACCATAAGAACTTACTTCTCCTACCAAAGCCTCAATATTATAGTCAAATACCTCGATATTTATTATATGTGGAATACATTCATCCATTAGTGTTGCTCAAGTACTTTTTTTTTGCGTTTTAAGTTGGTATATTCAAAAGCCAGAGATTTAGTAAGTACTCATCTAGCTTTTGGGTCTGTTACTCCTATTTGTACAGCCTTAGTTAATCTTTGTAAAATGACACTAAACGGTTCTCTTTGTCCTTGGTTAACCCTAGTATATGATTTAATTCTTTTTCATGGTTTTAAATACTATACCAAGTATTCAAGATTGCTGTGTGGCATAGGGACAAGGTGTGGTCATCATAAAGAACTTGATCTGTGCATCAGAATAAAAGCCCTCACCAAGAATTTGATCTTGGGAAGCCTCAAATCCCTTTGCTCCTCCCTGTAGTTTTAATTTTTTGCTTCATCTTGCTAGTAGCATTTCTATAGCAGTTGTGAGCCATCTTTAAGGACCACTGAGACTAATTAAATCCATGAGTGTGGGGAAGCCCTTATTGCTTGAAGCCCTTGCTTGTCTTTACCATCTCCCTAACAAATGTTGAAGTAAGTCAATAGATACTACTGCTTGCCTAATTTTCTTCAGATTGTTTATACATATAGGGTTCCATTTACATTCTTTGAAAACTTGTAGATTTTTATTACAAAATGGTTTGTCAGGGTGTTTATGGGGTAAGTAGCTAAAACTCTTGGTAAGTCATCTCTGACTCTTATAAGAACCTGTGATGTTAAATTCTTCCCTTGAACCTTGTCTCCCTGCTCACCAGTTCCAATAATTTTCTCAATTGTTTTAAACATTTCGCTACTTTTTAGAGCTTAAATTTATTGACCTGTGAATATTTTTAATGAATTTAACAATTCACATAACCTCTGGTCCTCAGTTTGCACATATGATTTCAAGGTATGAAATTTTTTCATTAATGATAACTTGTAATTTTGGATATTATTTGAATGACGTGCAGAGTGCCTTTTTGGAGAGATACATTTATCTGTTAACTTACCATTACTTTTTAATAAATATTGATTGTCAATTTTAACAGTATAAATTTTTAAAGTAATTTTTCAGCACCCTTTTTGTAAGGTTTCATGACCCATTAATGTAGACTGAATCTTGTTTGTCAAATTGCTGTTATCCTTTTTAATGGTGTTTTTAAGCTAACATTTGTTTTTAAATGGTATAAATTTTATCAGCTGGTTGTTCTGATAATCTGTAAAGACTGTATCATTTCTAAAAGTGCCTTTTTCTTGACTCTGGAGTCAAATCATCTTTTCAAAGGTAGAATATGTAGTTCAAAACTAAGTCCAAATACCAGAAAACGGGATGTATCAGAAAAATCATGTAAGCCTTGCAGAATTTCATCCATAGTGTAAACAAAGATTATGAAATTTCTGGGTGGTAATGTTGTCTATAATTATATAATTTTTATATCTATTGATTTATTTATTAGTTAAATGAATGTACCTTGCTAAATTGTTGTAGGTGTAATAATCTTTATTTTGGCCATCAGGTGTTGCAGTTGTGGGTGTGCACAGTGGAGAGACACAACAGTCTCCAGTGGTAATGGTGCTAGGTTCTGTGTTGTTGGCAGATTGAAATACTAAGAAATATGTGTAACAGAATGAGAGTGGTTAATCTGACTCTATACTCAGAGAGGGTTATTTTTGGTGGCCAGATTATCAGGAAACCCAGAGCTTTCTGGCAGTTGCAAACCATAAATGAGGCCTGAGCACAGCCAGCGGATGGGACATGGCATGGATTATGGTGAGAGAAAAGCATGTGGGGGCAGTCAAGTCATGGGGCCTAGGCACTGGCCGCAGCAGTGGGCTGTGGGCAAAAGAAATGTCCGGCTTGCGGGCCAGAGAGTATGTGGGAGGGGCATGCATGGACCTTTTGGACCAGTCCCAGTAGGCATGAATTCGTGCCCCACATTGGGTACCATATGTAGAGATATGTGATAAAATGATCACATAGTAGGTCAGAATGGGGAATAATAAAGGGCTCATTATTTAGAAGTAGACTCAGAGATCTGTAGTACTCTGCATGAGTGGGGAAGAGGAACCGAATCTAGCTGCTGAGAGAGAGAGAGAGAGAGAGAGAGAGAGAGAGAGAGAGAGAGAGAGAG